>CM019934.1:2481608-2629587 GCA_009764595.1 Geothlypis trichas
AACTGAGGCCTGCATTCAGCTGCCAGAGGAATGGAGAAAAATGCATTGGCAATGTCTATAGTGGCATACCACCTTGCTGCCTTGGACTCCAGCTCGTACTGGAGTTCCAGCATGTCCGGCACAGCAGCGCTCAGTGGTGGAGTCACTTCATTCAATGCACGATAGTCCACTGTCACTCTCCATTCTCCTTCAGATTTCCGCACAGGCCCAAATGGGGTGTGAAGGGTGAGGGGTCTTGCTAACCACCCCTTGGCTCTCCCAGCTCACGGATCATTTTGTGGATGGGGATCACAGCATCTCGATTCGTTCGGTACTGTCGGCGGTGCACTGTTGAGGTGGCAATTGGCACTTGTGCTCTTCTACCTTCAGGAGTCCTACTGCAGATGGGTTTTCTGACAGTCCAGGCAAACTGTTCAACTGCTTGATACCCTCTGTCTCGACAGCAGCTATTCCAAATGCCCATCTCAGTCCCCTTTGGGTCTTTGAAATACCCACTTCGAAGGTAGTCTATGCCCAAAATACATGGGGCCTCCTGGGCCAGTCACGATAGGATGTCTCTTCCACTCATTCCCAGTCAGGCTCACATCAGCTTCCACCTAAAGTGAAATCCTTGGATCCCCCTGTCACACCGGCAATGGAGACAGACTCCGTCCCCACATGTCTCGACGGAATTAATGTACATTGTGCACCAGTATCAACCAAAGCTTTATACTCTTGTGGTTCGGATGTGCCAGGCCAACGAATCCACACAGACCAGAAAACACGATTTTCCCTGGCCTCTACCTGGCTAGAGGCAGGGCCTCTCTAAGCCTGGTTATCCTTCCTTCCCTGGGCATATGTCTTGGATGTTCCTTCAAGGGGATCAGACATGTCATCATCATACCTGGCAGTTTGGCTACGGGCAACTGGAGCTGCTTTCCTTTTGGTGGCTTCCTTCAATTCACGCACCCGTCGTGCCAGAACAGCAGTAGGTTTTCCATCCCACCTCCCCATGTTTTCTCCACAATCACGCAGGTAGAACCACAACTCATTTCGTGGGGTGTACCGTCTCTCACCACCTGGGAAACGTCTACCTTGGATACCAGAACCTCTGATCTGTACTGCCGATACTTGGAGAAGGTCTTCTTTAATCTCCTGTCTGAGCTTCTTATGATTCTCCTCTATCTTATCCTCTAATTCCTGCATACGTGTTTCCACCGCTGAGATTCTGGCATGTGTTGGGCCATGCACAGCATCTGCATATGCTCGGAGCTTCCTTGCCATATCCAGCACAGTCTCTTCCCTCTCATCCCTCTTCATTATGGCTAAGGCAGAAGCATATTCATGTGGCCCAAGTCGCACAAGTTTTCGCCACATCACGGGCGTGCATGGTATTAAATCTGGGTTCTTAGTTGTCTCGTCATCTGAGAAGATAATCTCTGCCACTGCCATTTCTCTCAGGCGTTGGATCCCTTGCTCTATGGTCTTCCACTGAGTTTGTTGCATATAAAGATCATCTGCACACAGGTATCTTTGTGCAACACTATCCAAGACCCGTGACCAGAGGCTGCGTGGATTAGCCCCCCTCATCATTCCTTGGTCAATGACAGGATCTTGTGACAGGGACCCCAAATGCTTCGCTTCAGTGCCATCCAGAATTGTAGCTTCGCCTGCAGCATCCCAGAGACGAACTAACCAACTAATTATGGATTCATCAGATCGTCGGGTGTAATCCTTCCGTAGGCCACGAAGGTCCTTCAGGGAAAAGGTCTCAGTATTTGCGTCTGATCTTGCACCTGCTGCTTTGACTCCTGATTTTATGTCAGGAGGCATCGAGGTTCCTTCACCTGTATCACCATCATCATCATCATCATCCGCTGGTCGATTAGTTTTTTCCGTGCATTTCCCACTTCTAGTACTGGTAGCAACAGCTATGGGTTTAGATGCTGGCTTAGGCTCACCGTCTGGTTTGGCTGCTGGCTTCGAGCCCGGGCTGTTGGCTACAGCTTGAGTGACTGGGCTAGCTGATTTATCTCCCTGCCCCCCTGCCTCTGTCTGCTGCCCTACACTATCTAACACAGTGTGATAAGCATAGGCCAGGGCCCAGCTTATTGCAATGAGCCTTTTCTCCTTAGAATCATCAGGGCACTTCTCTTTTAGGTATTTCCCCACCTCAACTGGGTTCTGAATTTGTTCCCGTGGAAAATCCCAGTCTACAGGATCAGAAAATTCCTTCAGGGTTTGGCCTATATTTTCCCATTCTCCACACCACTCAGGATTTTTCACACCTGCATCAGATTCTGGGTCAGGGGTCTCACCAGCTCCTCTGGATATCTCAGCCCTCATTCTAGAGAGGCTGCAGATGACATAGAGGAAGCCTACCAGATTAAATACCAGAAAGATGGTGTCTTTAACATTCAGGGGAAACTGAACATTCTCAAAAAGTGACATCACAGATCCAGAGGAGAAGAAGGAAAAGAAAGGCTGGAAAGTCGTATTCTCGGCTCCTCCTCTAACAGACTGAGTGTAATTACTAATAAATTCCCAAAGTGTACTACTGGAATTGGGATGCAGGGTAGGATGAAGGAACCATAAACCATACATGTCATAAACAGACGTCAGTACCTTTGTAAATGCTTAATAAATCATTATCACCAAGGCCAGCACAACAGTTATTCCAATCCGTACCCCTGTACCGCAAAAATTACGTGTTCTGGACAATATTCCTAGTGACAGGAAAGGCATTGAAATCTCAAAAAGGTCTAGAGCCCAGAGCCACATGAAGGCTCTCACCCCCAGGGACATTATGGATCCAAGCAGCATGTCTACTAACTGCTTTAACAACAACAAACACACAATTAATAGAGCTTTTTTCCACCTTTTCCAGCCCCACGACTGGGCGCCAATTATATATTTGTCCAGGTTTAGAGTAAATTTGGGGAAAAAATTCCCCAAAGTAGCTCCAGTGAGAAAATAGATCCAATCAGCCCCTCCCCCCTCAACTGGTCCGGGAGGAAGACAGTACCTCCTTGGAGAAAGGTGGAAAAAAACTGTTTATTAAACAATAAAACTAAAACAATATCAAACAATGAGACCGTTTGTCACTCTAAAAAAAAAGAAATGACAAACTGAGAAAAATCCCCTCCCCGGGTTGCAGCTCACTGTCTCCGATCAGTCCGTCCGGTGCTGGAATTGTCGCAGGCCGGGCCCGGCCCTGTGGGCCTCAGGTGCAGCTGCTGGTGCTCTCCTGGGTGTTCAGTCCAGAGCAGGTTTTAAAAGGTCCAAAGAAAAGAGAAAAAAAAAAAAAACAGTCCAGGGAACTTCTTTGCCTCAGCTAGCTGAAAACTAACTAAAAAGCAAAAGAAACGCTCTGTCCGCAGACAACAACCGCCGGCCAGGAGAAGGAATGTGGGGGAGTGACAGGAGTATCTGGAGGAAAAAAAAAACCTGCATTTTCTCTCCCCCTTCACTGTCTGCAATAAGTCTTAAAGGTGCAAAACTTACTATTTAGCACAAACAGAACAAGACGATTGGGGATAGAAGCATCATACAGCCAACCCAGGACAACGCCCAACCAGCTCTCCTGCAGATTGTTTGTAAGGATGGCATTTGCACTCCCAAAGAGATCTAATTCTTCTGGGGGAGAGTGCCAGTGGTGTTCAAGGACAATATGAACTCACACTGCTGGCATCTCCATTTCACTTGCAGCTGCTTTGTTGTTGGCAATGGGCCAAAAAAGACAAGTTTTTTCATAAACTGCCACTGTTCCCAAAACCACCAAATTTCCCTGGGAATCAAATAGGTAAACCTATAAGACAAGTTCAAAAAAGATTAGTAACTCTTCTTAAACTAAGGCAAAGCGATGATTGATTAGTTTGTTTTGCTAATGATACTTAGATGTTATTTCTTGGCTAATAAAGTGTGTAATTTCTGCTACCTGATTACTACAACACTAAGCAACACAACACAGCTAAACTTCACTTTTCTTCACACTTCTTTCTCCTCCTATTCCTTTTAGCTTTTACTGTCTTTAATCGTTGTAGTTTTCTCTTGTAATCTACTCAAGCACTGATCTAGCTCTTTATCAGGATCCCTGCTAATTGGCCCTACCACGAAATGCTGTGTTATGGGTACTGTGAAAAATGCATGTATTTTATGATTGGCTTTTTGCAAATACCAAAATGAACACTATATGTGCTGTGTTAGGAAGCAATGCTGTATTAATTCTCCTAGGCACTGTGTCAAATATAGCTTCAAGTTATAAAAATTGTTAAAATAGAAACTATGCTATGTAAAATGCTTTGTTAAACAGAAAGGCCTTGCAGTGAGATAGTTGCCACAGGACACTTAAATCTTTCCGAGAAAGGAAATTTACTGCCTTCTTATCAGAAGAAACTAACTTCTTTCCGCCTTAAAGGCGCTGTTAGGATTAGAAGGAAGAAGTTGACACTGACCAGACAGAATCCTGTGTTTGAATGGAATTTATGCAGTATGCAAGAGGCTATTATTTTCAAGGGTTAATACTTTGTTAACGGGTGTCCTTTTTCGGCCTCATGATGCCCAGAAAAAGGTACCTGGATGTCTGTAACTCTTTGCTTTTATTGTCTCATATTGTCTTGATTTAAATTGTCCAAATTACTATAACTCCAATTGTATTACTATTTTCATAACCATTTTATTACTATTAAACTTTTAACAATTTCAAAAGCAAGTGATTGGTGTTTCTCACAATCATACTAATTGTCTATACTTTGCAGAGACAATATGAGATTTACTCTGAGCTGTAACCCTTTCAAAGATATGCTTTAGTTCTTAACAATAACAAATTAGAATCTTTTGCTCGGGTGCTTTAAAATGCCCTAAAGCCGGACCAACTCCTCATCCTGTTTGTTCTTGCAGCTCTCTCTGCTAGTCGTTAAAATTATGGTTAAATGAGCACTTGTTACACTACAATTCACGGATCAATGACTGTTCTCACCAAAAGGTTTTACCACAGCCCCTGCAATACAAAGTTACTCAAGCAGCACAATACGGGCTATTACAGCCAAGACATTTTTGACCCGCCGGACCCCGTATGTAAAATTCTAACAGCAACCCAACAGTTGTAACCAGTCCCCCAAAGGTCCGGCAGCAGGCCACAGTCCCGTCGACAGCCTTCGAGTGTCCTTTCAGCTGTAACAGCAGTGGTCGTAGGATCAGTTTGCTTGTCAGTCACTGCATCAAGAACAGGCCCAGTCCACCTGGCAGGTACCCATGCAGCCCCCGTATCTCCCCCGTTTTCTTTTGCAACTGAGTCGGTGCCCCAAGGAGGTATTTGGGACCGTGCCAAATTGTCAGGTGTATAGACAACTCTGGGTCCCACCGATAAACTTGTCCTTGAGTAACACAGTGCATAATTTGCTGAAAAATGTGGTGCTGCTCCGGAGTAACACAGATCGGACTTGTCGGGTGTGTGCCTTTAAGAAATGGATGTAAACCAGTCAGCAGCCTGTTTGGTATTCCAAAAATCGTCCCTTGATAATTTAAAGTGGTGGAAAGGGGGTGTGTAGCATAACCATAATTTTCCCGGTAAAATCCACATCAATAACTCCAGGTAAAACAAATAATCCAAGCATCGAGGCAGACGATCTCCCTAAAAGCAGTGCACCCATCCCTCGACCCTGTATAACAATAGGTCCCTTAACTCTGGTCGGGTTCTTTTGTGGGTGCGGGGTCATCAGCGTAATTTCTACAGCGGCTGCCAGGTAGAGCCCAAGGCTTCCTGTGGTGACAAGTTGAAGGCAGGGACCTCGGTAGCATCACGTACAGTTGCTTGCTGGAGCCAGGTTAGCTGCGTTGGACTTGGAAAAGGTGCAAGGGCAGCTAACACCTGATCTTGGGAAACCTTTGCCTGCAACCTTAACCCCAGCTGTTTGATAGCATCTACCAAGAATGCTTTTGATCCTACCGGCATCTGAGCCATCCTTCCTAGTGCCTCTTTTATGGTCCAATTCGCACCTAATGTGTTAAGCACATTCCTCTTAGCCTGACTGCAGTTCTGAAGAGCACACTGCCTTAGCATAGCCTCTGCCATATAATCAGGTACCCCTGCTTTCTCTATAGCGGCAGCAACTTGATCTACACCAAACGATTCTTCCTGGGCCTGCTTAATTTCCATGTACATCGGCACTCCTCCAAGTTCTTTTACTCTGTCTATAGCCAGTCTAATAAATCTCACAGCCTCTCGGCACTTATCTGGTCCTGTCAGGGCCTGAGCTTCGGTGCAAAGAAACGCTCTCAGCCCCATAAACTCATCCGCTGTCACTCCAAACTGACTAACTCCCGATCGCAACTGTGATAGTAACTTCCAGTGAAGAGCAGTTGTTATTGCTCGCAGACCTGCCCCCGCCTGAGTTGGAAAAGTAACCGGGCATGTTATTTGTGTAGCCGCATTAACTGCACCATTATCCCCTTTCTCCAAGCCCTCTTACGCCAGTGCAGCCCAAGCCTCCCCCCGTCCCGTGGCAGTGACCCCCGCTAGGTCGCTTTCCGTCCCAGGGATCGGCTCACTTCTCAGAGGGAGGGCAGCCGGGGCTGGTTTTGGCTATGAATCATTCTCTCCAGGGGGTGCAGACGGCTCGCTCGCTGCCTCGGTACCAGAATTAGAAGGCGGTGGTGCTGGGGGAGGCAAAGACACCCTATTAAACACAGGGGGTAATATAGTGTCTTGGGATAAATCTACCACATAGGTTCTGTTTTTCGTATAAGCAGCAAATGCCTGCACAGCTGCTTTCTGTTCTGCCTGATACTGCAGAAGCTCATTATGAATCACCCTCCAGAATTTTCCTATCTTTTCAGCTGTCTTATCATTGTCTAAAGTAGCCTCCCAGAGCACATCCCCAAACTTACGCCACTCTGTAAGCTCATGTACAGTACAAGGATTTACGAATATTCCCTTAGCATACCCATATGTCAGGAGCCCCGGTAACTCCTTTGTCAAATCTATCCCCTTAATCTGCCGTTTTGCAAGAAAGCGGTAAATAAATCATATGCTGCTTGCCTTTCCATACCTAATTCGTCAGCGCTGTTGCAGCCCCCTCAAGGTCTCGGCAGCACATATCGGCCAGGCTTGTCTATACGGTCACCCAGGGCACGGTGCGGCTTACTAGCCCTCTTCGTTCACACTTATTTGCCGTCCCGGCTGCTTGGGACCCGAACTGTCTTACGTCGCTCGTCCGTGGTCGGGGTCACCATTTGACGAGGTAGACGGGAGACCTGCTCATACGCTGATGACCGACAAGTCTCGAATTTATTGATTAACAGAAACACTTTTATAATCACAGTAATAAGGCTCATACATATTGCAAAACTAGAGCTCACTATTGGTCAGCTATAAAAAGTCAATCCCACCCTTCTCAAGATGTTTGTGGCTTCTTTTTTACCTCCTGTTATCACATAATTTATTAAACAACTTCTTGCTCAAAGAAACCATGTCCTTGAATTAGGCAGCTGTTGCTTTCTCAGATGTACTTTCTCACGTCAGTTTTTCCCATCAACTATGTCTCAGTAAAAACTGTCCACAGAAAAGAAAAGAAAGTAAAAAGAGAAGAAAGAGAGAAGTTGAAGAAGGGGGAAGAGTGGTTAGCAGACTCTGGGATGTTGGAATGTAGAGTGATGATGTCTTGGTGCTGGAGGAGGACAGGAGTTTGAATGCAGTTTTTGCATGAAGGGCAGGGAAGTGTCTTAACGCATGGTTGTTAGGAGGTTGTTTGATGCTGAAATGGGCTCTGGAGAAGGTTTAGCAGAATGGACCCTGCTTGAAGAGAAAGAGAAAATATGTTAAATAAGGAAAAAGAATGTCAAGAGCACCAGGGGACGCCAGGTTTGGGGTTATTAAGACTAGAAAGTGCTTAGCCACTATCATACGAGCGGCGGGGTCACAGAAGCGGGCTGGCTCAGTAGCGGATCTGCCCGGGGAGGCTCCCAGCCTGCTGGAGTTCTGAGTCCAAGATATCAGACTCGGCCCCAGCAACTGGGTTGAGAGAGAGAGAGAGAGAAAGAGAGAGGGGGGGGGGCAAAAGGGACCCAAGCTACACACCCAGGGTCCCCATGCCCGTGGCCGTCTATGAGTTTTTCCCCCTGCTACAGCTAGGGCAGGATCTGCCCTGGCCTGAGCCACTGCAATAAAGATAAGATCAAGGCAGAGATTGCTGACTCTCCAAACATCACAAAGTGTTGGTTTTGTTTTGTTTTTTTAAGTAAGAGGTTTTTTTCTGGTTTTTTTTTGCTGTTAAAAAGAGGAGGCTTTTGTTCTGAGGAATGGGTCTGTAATGCTAAAACAGTTAAATGTTGCTCAAAAAGTAAAAAGCAATAGATGTGATTTATCTCGTGTTAAAATCAACCTGGTCTTTCTTTTTTAACTAATTGTAGCTCACAAAAAGAAGAATTTTCCTCTGCAGCTATTAGCACAGCTGGATACAAGAAGAGGCGGCTGTGGGGAAAGCTTTCAGCTAAACCCAGAAAGTTTTGGGAAAAAAAAAAGCTAATGGTAAAAGGTAATGCAGTATTGCCTTCTGTTTATCACTGGGCTATTAAAAAGTCCTTTCTAGGTACTACTGAAGCAGCCATCCAAACCACAGAAAGAGGCTGAATTCACACCAGCAAAATCAAAGGACTTTTGAAGGAACCTGAAGAATGGACTATAATATCTAAACCAGGTGATACCAAATTGACTTTCAAACAGAGACTGGGTGGTAATGTTTTGGGAAAACCCAAATGATCCAAGGAATGTACAAAGAATAACACCTAATTAAGAAATAATGCAAAGCTTACATCATTGGTTTCAAGCACTGCCTGAATAAACCCTGAGATACCTCTGACTTCTCCTTGGGGTGTCATGGTTTGACACTGGCACAATGCCAATGCCCTCATGAGAACATCCTCTCCCTGGTGTCTGCTGTGAGATGGTACCCAGAATAAGCAAAGCAGGCTCTTACTTAGGGGAAAGGAAAAAAAAACCTTTATTAACTGAACTACAAAAACTAAACTACAAAGAAGGAAAATAAACACACAAGGAAAATGAAAACCACACAGAAACACTCCCCCTCCTCCTCCCACCAAATTCTCAATACATTTACATTCCCCAAAATTATCAACCCTTGGTCTGGCACCACCCTTTGAATAATCAAATCCTCAGTCTATCAAGAGTAGACGGAGTCCTTCTTTGTGCTATGGACTTCTTGTCACAAGTAGCACCGCCCAGAGATTCTTTGCCATTGTGACATCTTCCTTCCATGCCTGGTGCTCTCACCACCAGCATGGGCAAGGCCGCTCGAGGGTGGTCTTTTTAAGGATGCCTCCTCCCGTTCTAAACAGAGCACAGTCTCTCTTGTGGGACCTCTGTCCTCCCCATTTGTTTTGCACCCCCTGGGGCCGAGGGGTCTCAACACTGAACTTTCTTGGCTCTGAGTCCTTGCTTCTCCCTAGATGCAGTCTCTGTATCACAAGGAAACAATCCATGGCTATACCAAAATAGAGTCCAGCAAAAAATGCCACTCCATCTTCTCTATTCCTCTAACATCTCTCTCTCTCTCGCTAGACCTCCCCACTGGCCCATTTCCTTCCTCACCCTCTACTCTTGTCTGTCTTCCAGGAAGGGTTCATGTTCTGTAAAATTTTCATTGTCCACAAAGGGTTAAAAGCTCTCACAAGCAGCTGGGCTCCTCACCGCACTGCACCCCCTCCCCTTCCGCTGCTGCAGCACATGGTATCACATTCCAAGATAACAGTCCCAGGCATGGTGCTCTCTCTCTCTTGGGGGAGGGCTGTCCGATGGCTCCTGGGGTCTCTCTCTCTCGGCGGCGCTTTCGACGCCGTCTCTCGCTCTCCCCCGGCCGCCGCACCACCGCATCCGCAGTGCGGCCCCGGCAAGGACGAGCTCCGCTCCAGCGGCTCGCTCCAGGAGCGGAGAGCTCGCAGACAGCTGCCCGCACGGAGGGAGAGGACGGGGGCAAGGCCCGCGCCTCGCCGCCCTCTCTCGTCCTCTCTCCGTCTTTCTCTCTCTCTTCCACCCTTCCACCCTTCCACCCTCGGGGGGGTTCAGGCCTACCTTCCCGGGCCGCGTGGCTTTTTCCCTCCCCCCGCCCAGCTAGCAGCTGGGCTAGGGGGAGAGATCTACGCTTCCCGCCAGAAATTCAAAGAAAGCTCCGAGGGGGAGAGCCCTGCTTTTAACCCCTGGGTGAGTGTTCTCAGAGGCGTGTCCAAACATCCCCATTGGCCACACCAGGTGCCAATATTAAAATCTGAGCATCCATTGGCCTGACCACAGCATATCTCAGAAATCCCAAAAAATATATTTCCGGTGGAACCACCACAGGGAGGAATACTTCAGACAGAAGGATCAGGACTGTTTTAGTCAAGGAGTTCTTGTATTCCGACCTTAGCCTGTGACTTGAACAGGGGAGAGGGTGAATTACCATTTCCATCAGTACCATACTGTAAACTTTATTTGATTCATCCCAATACTGGACATGCTAGCTGGGTTAAATGCAAATATTTGAATTGTGGGAATAATTAGCATTGTAGTTCACAAAATTTATGTTCTTGCTGCAAGAAGTGTTAAGGTAATAACTTAGTTTTGTGGATGGGAATTATTAGTGCCTGTTGAATGGGAGATACCTGATGAACGGTGGGAAACCACAGTTAAGGGGTGTCAAAAACGATTTGCCTGGAAACTAGCTAAGAGAAAGTGACAAGGAAATAGAGGGCAAGACCAGATTGGCCTCTGTATTCGCCACCAAGAAGATCCTATACACCTGCTGTGGGTTGCAACGCTATAGGCATTGGAGATGGGAGTATAAGCCATACTGGACCTCTGTTATTCCTTTTTCTGTCACTCATTTTTAATCTTTTCCCTTTTGGGATACCGACAAAGTCATGTCACACGTGTTATCAAAAGCTGTATATGGAAACACAGAGAGGTTCCTTTTTTAATTACTCCCACTTGTGTCAACAGTCACTGTTATAATCCATCCAAATTAGGCAATTGCATGCACAATGGGAAAACGTACTGGATTTCAGAGAACTTAGGAACAAGTGGTGACAGGATGGGAAGTAAATGCCCAAAAGGGGAGAGATGGATTTGTTTCACATACACTATTGGGAATAAAGCACAAGATTTGGTAAAAGAGCAATTGATAAACAAAATGGCTAAGCCAGCACAACAATCTAATCCTGTGCCAATTTCACTTGACAATTTGTATACAAAACCTGAACAGCAATTAGAAAGAGAAATAGATATCTCAAGAATGGGTAAAAATCAGTTTGTGGAATTGGGGGAAAGAATAAGTAGGGAATTTATAACCAACTGTTGGGTCTGTGGAGGGGCTTTGATGTCAGAAGAATGGCCATAGAAAGGCAGCAGCTTAGGCCCAGTTGAGCTCCTTAAGAGGAACCAAACAAGTAGAAGTGGAGAGAACCGACCAGAAGGGTGGACTTTAAGTTCAATAGTGATAGGGGAAGAATGTCTCTGGCGCACTGGGAAAAAGTTTCTTCATGAAGTAGGAAAAGTTCCTTGTAAAAGATGTAAGGTTAGTAATGGAACTTCTATATGGTGGATCCCAGAGGAACCAACCCTGTACTGGACCCAGGGAAAAACAAAAAAAGGAAATCGTAAGTATAATAATAAAATCAGACTTTTTCAGTGTAAGGATACAGGCAAGAATCCTTACTTTGGCATCCCAGAAATCTCCAAATTTTGGAAGAATATAAATCAACAGAAAAATTATTATTGGAAAGCTCCAGATGGCTTATTTTGGATATGTAGAAAAAGAGCATACCCAAAACTCCCCTCTCAGTCGAAATGGAGCTGTACTCTGGGAATCATACAACCAGGATTTTTTCTTTTACCAGGACCTGATGGGGGTCAATTAGAGATACCAGTTTATGAGGACCTAAAGAGAAACAAAAGAGATTTGATTGGGGGATTCCAAAAAATGTGGAAATGAAGAATGGCCCCCTGAACGCATATAGGAAATATATGGACCAGCCACCTGGGCACAAGATGGGAGTTGAGGATATCAAACCCCAATTTATATGCTAAATCGTATTATAAGACTCCAAGTTGCTGTAGAGATAATAACAAACAGAACTGGTTGGGCAATGGAATTAATATCAAGGCAACAAACCCAAACAAGAGTGGCCGTATATCAGAATAGGTTGGCTTTAGACTATTTATTAGCTGAAGAAGGAGGTGTTTGTGGAAAATTCAATACATCAGATTTCTGTATAAAAGTAGATGACAATGGGGATGGTGTCCTGGATATAGTCAATGATATCAGAAAAATGGCCCATGTGCCGCTTGAGTAGTGGGAATCAATGCTAAATGCTGGTGAGATAACGTATTGGGAATGGAATGGTGGAAGAAGTTAGGCTTCTTCCTTTTATGCACTCCAGCTGGTCTAATATTTCTTCCTTGTTTGATCCCCTGTTTCATTCGGCTCATGACCAGTGTAGTCCAAGGCATGCAAGTAGTGACCATGCCCATGGAGCAAAAGTTGACTACATCTAGAACGGTGCAGAGGATTATGATGACGTTATGATGCTCATATCCCCAGTCGGATGTTCTACTCATGCTGGATATTACATTCTGTGCCTTCAAGACTGTCTCTGAGAGCAAGGCAGGGAGAAGAAGAAGCATGGAGTTTTGTTATCAGCCTGATCTTACTCCTCCACAGTGGTGTCTGGGCACAGACGGGGCAGAACATGGCGCACCATTGTTTTGTTTGTTAGTTTAGCTAGCTGAGGCAGACAAGTTCCCTGGACTGCTTTTCTTTCCCTTTTTTTTTGGAATTGTTTGAACCTACTCCAGACTGGGACCTGGGGAAACACCGAGAGCTCGCACTTTGTTGCCTATCGGGGCCTACTCCTGGCAGCAGCCTTTCCCAGTGCCAGAGGGACTGATAAGAGAGCGACCACCCACCAGAGAGATTTTCTGAATTTGTCATCTGTCGCTATCAGACACAAAGGAACACGAGCACACACCTCTCTCAAGGTGAAGGAAAAAAGGGAAGTTTTATTTTCTGACTCCTATATATATAGTTTTACAAAGGTGACAGAGGATTGGAGGGTGACAGTGACACCTCTCCAATGACACTGGCTACCACAACAGTCCATCAGTTCTCTCCTCCTCCATCAAAGGAATGTGAACAACAAGTTATTTACAAGAAAGTGCATGATAAAGTTCCTTAGAAGAATGTAAACATCAGAAGGCCTTGAGAATCTTAAAAAACCAGGGCGACATCTCACCCTTTTCTGTTTAAAAAAAAAGAAAAAAGGAAAAGAAAGTGAACAATGCAAAAAGAAGCATGAACGATGTTCAGTGTGCATTTGCAGAGGAATCATCTGAGTGATCACTCTCATCATCTGCATCCGAGTCATCATTCAATGATTCATCCGCCTGATGCCTTTCAGGTTGGTCACGGTTTCCATCCTGCTCGTCGGCTGGATTCTGCCTCTGCGGTCGCAGGTCAGGGCGAATACATTTCGAAGGTACCCAGCGTACCCCAGTATCTGTGGATACACAAGCATACCCGCGCCCCGAAGCGATAAGGTCATAGGGACCTTCCCACTGTTTGGTGACTAAATTCCGCACCTGCTGTGTCCCGGCCCTTGGGCCCCACGGGGACAAGGGATGATTGACTGGGACCCAGGACAACACCACTCGCCCCTGTGCCCCCTGCAGCACCGGCAGAGCCAGAGAAGCTCACTCCGCGACCCTGCAGATGCCGCGAAGAGGCAGGCTCATTCATCTCGTCACCCTTGGTTTTTACCTCTCGCCAGAAACGCTCGGGGTACTTCGGGCGCACAGTCACCTGGCACGCAGGAAGCGTCCAAAGATTTGATGAAGAGGCGCCATGGCCCCGAGCAGCCACCGGCCTCCCACTAGCCGTGTCAGCAGTTGCGCTAAAGGTAAATACCCCAGCGCCCTGCCGTGCCGCAGCTCCAGCAGGGGATGCCTCGGTGGACGCAGGTGCCGGCACAGCCCGCAAATCTGGTACGGGCCGGGACGGGACCTGCGCGGGGGCCCCAACCCCCGACGCGGGAGTTGGGCGGGATGCCGAGAGCGGCGCGGCCCGTGGAGCCGCATCTCTGCAGGGCGGCACCAGGGAGCCGGGCAAGCCCCCTATGAGAGCCCGCCCCAAGCCGCAAGACTCCACAGTGGGCACCGCCCCCACCGAGCGGAGAGGGGCGGGCTGCCCGCCGACCGGAGCGGGGATGGACGGAGCACCGACCGACGACCCGCCCCCGGCCGCCTTCACCGACTGCGCATGCCCAGCAGGCTGCACAGACCCAGAGACCGGTGACGCCCTGCCCCCAGCGTCCTCCACCGACTGCGCTTGCCCAGCAGGCTGCGCAGAGCCAGAGCCAGACGAAGCCGCCTCCCCTACAGAGGAGCCCGACCCGGGGGAGTGAGAGCCCACCCCCGCCGCGCTCAGGGGGAACGTGGTGGATACACCGCAGTGTGGACACAAGGTCGTCACAGAATCGGACTCAATTCGAGGCGGAAGCTGACCCTCCAACGCTGGGAAGGCATAAAGAGAGGCCAACCCATCCCCCGCACAGGACACACCGTCCTGTAGCGTGGAGGGGGATTCTATGTCACAGAGAAGTTCACCTTCTCCCTCCTCCACGTCCGAGACAGAAGGGCTTCCCTGGGAACTCCGAGAAGAGCAAGAGCTAGAATCCCGCCAGAGCTCCTCACATCTTTTCCATTGAATCAACAGAGACCCGACATCCTGAGTGCAATCATCAAAGAGAGCTTCCATGAGACAGGCCCCTACGAGAGACCATTCCTCCCTCGAGAACACCTTCCCAGGGACCGAAAAGAAACCCCGCTCTCTGGCCCAAAGAATCAATCTTTCAAAATCATCCCAGGAAACAGAAACCTGTCTCCACTCCAGAACCGCTTTCCAGAGTTCCAAAATGAGGGAATCGTCCCCGACACTCAGAGAGGTTGCCATTGACCCAAGAATAGTAGACAAAGCACCACAGAGGGGGGGGGGTGGGTGAACACCTCACCAAACTTGCTCACTGTCCGCTTCTTAGCCTAGGCTGCAACACACTTCGGTGGTCACCAGATGTCGCTATCAGACACAAAGGAACACGAGCACACACCTCTCTCAAGGTGAAGGAAAAAAGGGAAGTTTTATTTTCTGACTCCTATATATATAGTTTTACAAAGGTGACAGAGGATTGGAGGGTGACAGTGACACCTCTCCAATGACACTGGCTACCACAACAGTCCATCAATTCTCTCCTCCTCCATCAAAGGAATGTGAACAACAAGTTATTTACAAGAAAGTGCATGATAAAGTTCCTTAGAAGAATGTAAACATCAGAAGGCCTTGAGAATCTTAAAAAACCAGGGCGACAGTCATCTCTTCAGAGCAATGAATGAGATTTGCCATCTGGTATAGTTCAATTTTTGTGCTGGGGAGTGCTTTGCCTGTTAAATAAACAGGTTTTTTCCACTTATCTCTGAGGAAATTCTTCCCAACCTGGTTGGGGGGAGGGGCTGTGTGGGTTTCCTTTCTGGGGGAGTCCCTTTTGGAGGTTTTCTCCCAAATTTGCTCTAAACCGGGACATGGTGTTAAAGAAACAAAATAATATAGAAGACCCCTTCAAAGAAGCAAGATTGATTTGTGAAGAAAATGAGCAAATAATGAGGGCTAGAAAAAAAGGAAATATTGCTCAAGCCAAATGATTTATGAAACAAAAAAGGGAGGATTGTGAAAAATGCATATTATGTGATTGGTTCTTCGCAAATATTAAAATGAATAGTACATGTGTTATGTTGGAAAGTTATGCTGTATTAATCTCTTTTAAGCAGTGTGGTAAATATAGGGTTTTTTAGGCTAAAGCATGTGAAAAACACCGATCACTTGTTTTTAAAATTTTAAAAGTTTAATAGTAATAAAATGGTTATAAAAATAGTAATATAATTAGAGTAATAAAAATTTGGACAATTAGGATTTTGGACAATATGAGACAATAAGAACAAAGAGTTATGGATGGTCTGGGTTCCTTTTTCTGGGCAAAATAAGTCCAAAAAAGGACACACGTTAACAAAGGATTAACCCTTAAAAATAGCCTGTTGCACATTCATACACCTCATACATGATGCATAAATTTCATTCAAAAAAAGGATTCTGTCTGGTCATGGTCAACTTCTTCCTCCTAATCCTAACAGCATCTTCAGGACTGAGCGAAGTGGGGAGAAGTTAGTTTCCTCTGATAATGGAGCAATAAATTCTTTTTCTCTGAATGATTTAGGTGTCCTGTTGCTGCTTTCTCAATGCGAGTTCTCTCTTTAAAAAAAGTATCTTACATATAATAATTTCTATTTTAACATTATGTTATAACCTAAAACTATATTTAACAGACTACTTAAGAAAATTAATTCAACATAACTTTCTAACATAACACATATAATATTAATTTTAATATTTGCAAAAAGTCACTCATAAAATACACATTTTTCACAAGCATTATATTAAAATAGAAACTATGTGATGTAAGATACTATTTGTAACTAGCTCAAGGAATGGATAAGATAATCAAGAAATTCTTTGCATAGAGATAACAGCAAGAAGACACCAAGATTTCAAGAGAAGGATTATTGTCTCCTTATCGGAACAACCCAGACTCCGAGGGACCTGAGTCGATTGATTAGAAGATGAGGGGGGGAAGTGACATTAAGCAGAAAAACCTCTAGTTTGAAAGGAATGTTTGAATCATGTATGAGATATATGAATATGCAATAGGCTATTGCTTTTAAGGGTTAATCCTTTGTTAGCAAGGTGTGCTTTTTTGGCAGAAATGCAAAAGCACCCAGACATCTGTAATTCTTTGTATTTTTATTGTCTTTTATTGTTCTAACTTTGATTGTCCAAATTATTATTATTCTAATTTTTATCACTATTATCATTACTATTTTATTACTATTAAACTTCTAAAATTTTAACACAAGTGAATGGCGTTTTTCACATCCAGGCTTAGCAGTGCAGTGAATGACAGCCAACATGGTTCAGGCTCTTCCCATGCCCAAGTTTGTCAATGGGGATGTTCAGGCCATGACAGAATTACAGTTTCAATCACAGATGTGATAGATGAGTAAAGCGATGATTGACCCTCACGATTAAAAGGCAAATATCATGTATAGAAAAGTTTTATGGATTTATGGTTATGTTTCATCCCCTTCCGTTGTCATCAGGGGACTACCTGGCTTTGGGATATTTGGGGACGTAGGCTTGTCACTATGGCAACACTTGACCTCCAAGCAGGATTTAAGGAAGTAAACTCCACCAGTGGACAGCAAAGAAGGAGTCGATGGACAGAGCTTTGGGAGAGGCAAAAGGGTTAAAAGGCGAAACATCTATTGTGTATATTACTAATTTTATGTGAAAAACACCAATCACTTGTTTTTTTAAATTTTAAAAATTTACTAGTAATAAAATGGTTATAAAGATAGTAATACAATTAGAGTAATAATAATTTGGACAATTTGGTTTAGGACAATATGAGACAATAGAAACAAAGAGTTACGGACATCCAGGTACCTTCTTCTGGGCAGCATAAGCCCAAAAAAGGAAACACGTTAACAGAGGATTAACCCTTACAAACAATAGCCTGTTGCATATTCATATACCTCATACATGATGCATAAACTCCATTCAAACGAAAGATTCTGTCTGGTCAGTGTCAACTTCTTCCTCTGAATCCTGACGACATCTTCAGGACTGAGCAAGGCGGGAAGAAGTTAGTTTCTTCTGATAATGGAGCAATAAATTCTTTTTCTCGGAAAGATTTTGGTGTCCTGTGGCTGCTATCTCGGTGGGAGCACCTCATTCCTTTCTTTAAAAAAATATCCCACATACATAGTTTCCATTTTAACATTATCCTATAACCTAAACTATATTTAACACACTACTTAAGAAAATTAATACAGCATAACTTTCTAAAATAACACATATAATATTCATTTTAATATTTGCGAAAAGCCAATCATAAAATACGCATTTTTCAAGCATAAGAATTAAAAATTAAAAGGGAGGGTTGTACATTAGAGGGAAATATTCAGTATCAGGCATTTTGGGAAGTCTGTACCTCTCAAGTACCTCAGCCAATGGGGAAAGAGAGAAGGGAAATGCGGTCGGGAAATTAGGATAAAAAGGAGGCTGCATCATCCAAAAATTTGAGAGACTCCAGGGGAATGCCCCATGGCCTTTCCCTTTATTTGAATAAAGTAAAAGGGCTCCTCTGTCTCCTTTTTGGACATAAACCTCTGATGTTTGTGGATTAATTTTCCTGAAAGTAGTAGTGGTAGCTGATATAGTTAGGAGTGAACTGTCTGTTTGGTCGGGATGACATCCAGTGAATATGTAATGTGGACCCTGCTATTGATATGCCAACTATCAGCATTTGCCATCTGAAGAAAGTATGGACCAAGGCCCAAACTGGAAGCGATAAAGAGAAGGAGACAAAACCACAGCCAAGAAACACGCATGCTCTAAAAAGCCAGACCTAAGGAGGGGCCATGTAAAATATTTCCTGGAAAATGTAAACTAATTTATGGATATGCATAAAAGTCTATGAATATGCAAAGCGATAATGTAATGAAAAAGGTATTTAAGGGGTATCCCCAAAGGTGAAGATGTGCTCTTGGCTGAGTGCCAAGACATATCCAGCCATAATCTTTACTTTACTGTCTTTTGTCTCCTATTGTCCTCTATTAAACTGTTTAAATTTTCACAGGAGAGTGGACATGTTTTTCACAAATCCCAAACTTCACCACTTCCCGCCCTGCTCGGAGCAAGGCCACCGATGTCTCGCCCCTGCTGGTTTTTCAGTACTGGTCTGGGTTTCTCCATGCTGTAGCTCACACACTCCTGCCTTGCCGGCATGTCCCGCAGTTTCCAGCTACTGCCGTGGACCTTCTGATACATCTCATCCATTACCACAGGATTTTTTTGCTCATTCCTGCCAGCTGTGATGGTAACTGCACCAAAGGGGAAAGTGACAGTGACCAACAAGGTTGTTACTGGGTCCCTGGTTCTGTTTGTTGCTAATACCATAGTTATTATTGTTTTGTTTTCCTTGTTATACATACTAGTAAAGAACTGTTATTCCTATCCCCATATCTTTGCCTGAGAGCCCCTTAATTTCAAAATTATAATAATTCAGAGAGAGGGGGTTTACATTCTCCATTCCAAGGGAGGCTCCTGCCTTCCCTACCAGACACCTGTCTTTCAAACCGAGACAAAAGGCTACCATGGACCACTGAGTAACTGAGAGATGCAAGGGAGAAATGGGCCAGATATGAAAAGACAAGCTTAAACCCATATTTTAGGATCCTGGGATAGGCCCTGAAATCCGACCACTAAAGGCAAAACCACAGAGGGGCAGAAGTTTGTTGCTTCAGGACATGATGAATATAGGAGACCATGTTATAGATAAATAATTGTCAGGACTCATCTCCATACAGGCAACAAATTGTTGGCATCGGTGCTTGGCACCAATCTGTCACCGTCAGTTTATCATCTTACTATAAAACTTTCATACCTTCTCTCTGTGAGTTCCCATGGGCAGCTTCTCGCAACACTGACTCCTTTTCCCTTCCTTCTGCATGGCTGGCTGACTCCTTCCTGTCCCTTACACAACCGCCTAACTCTTACTGCTCCTCACAGCACAACTAATTCCAGCTCTTCTCTTGATTGGCTAACCCACTCTTTTATATCACCCATCCTTATTGGACATAGCTGTGGCCTATTACGGGGCCCAGGCAGGGCAGTGCAGCTCCCAGTGTAGCAGGCACAGGGCCTGCAAGGGCCCTGTGGAGAGCAGAAAGACAGGAAAAGCCAAGTCATGGTGAATAGCTAGAAGCCCCTTTCTTCTGCCTTTGTACCCCTGCTTATCTCTCTGTAAGCCTATATAGGTCACTTTCCCTTAATCCCTGCTACTGGACAATTTCTGATCTCTCTGTATCCCATATAATGGGCTGTTTTGGCCTATTCTGGTTAGAAGAGCTGTCGCTGGGACCTTCACAGAAGAATCAATAAAGACATCGCTGTGGAACACCAAACTGCCTTCTTCTCTCTCCCCTGTGTCTGCCTGCCTGCAGCACGGAGCAAGCTAAGAGCTGAAATCACAATGAGCTGATAATCACTAAAGAGCTGATATCACTTAAGCTTGCTTAGGTTGCCAGCAGCTGAGAACTGCTGGGGTATTCGGGCAGTCTGTCCTGGAAGAGGACTGAACTACCCAGACCCGTGCAGCCTGCTTGGGGGCAAACCTGAACCCAGCAGGAGGCTGCATAATCCCAGCACTGTTATTTTTTCTTATTTAGTCCCTTTGTTGTATTTTTGTTAAAATTAAATAAACCTTTAAAATTTTTAAAAAGTGAGCGGTTGTTTCTCACAACAAGAAGGATTATTCATGGCCCAGCTTGACCTGCCTCTGCTGCAGGACAACTACTACTTTGTGTCTTCTCCCTTGAGACAGAGTGAAAAATCCCCCAAAGCAGAAATCCCTTTTGAATTAGGTTAAAAGTCTAAAAGGGTAAAAAGTCTGTAAGCCAAAGCTGAAGGGGAAAACTGCAAAACAGTTACTGGGGAGACTGATAAAGTAATCAGAGACATGAAGCAAGGCCAAGACAACCTGACCTAGGAATTCCTTTTGATAAAGAGGAACTAGCAGCAAATGTCACAGCGAAGTCCACAAAAATGAATATGTATGAGCCTATTGTGAAACTGTATGCATATGTATGTAGAAGGGGGATAAAAGGAGACCTGAAGTTCTCAGAAGTACGCATGCCCTTTTAGTACCTTTGGGGTACGCATGTGTCCAGCGCTGCAATAAACACATACCGGTTCTATACAACTTTGTAAAAGTTGTCTAGTTCTCTTCTTTTCTCCGCAAAACACCCTCCACCCAACCCTTTTAATTTCTGAGAGTGGGAAGTGAATTCACCCTCAGATTTCCATCAAACTTGATTGACATTGTCACAAGGTTCAGGAGTTATTTGGTGCACAGCTGACAACCAGACGGATATGTAAGCATTGGAGCCTCTTGGCTTTCAGAAACAAGTGTTTTTAAAAAGCCAAGAGGATGGTCAGATTCATCACCAGGAGCAATTTGGCAGTTTATGATGCTGGTCCAGTGGCATGACAAAGAGGAAATGTCCTGGGCTTTTCCACTAGAGCTGATGACAGGGACCTTGTCTGGTTATTGTGACACAGCAGTGAGTTCTCTGTTAACCACAAGAGCTACACAAGCCTCTCAAGTGTTTCAGTTTTTGTTTCATTTCATCTTAAAGCCACACAAAAATGTGTACCATGACTCACTGCAGTGTTCGGGGATGTCCCTCTGGCTCTTTTGTGTAAGGCTGGGCAGGGATATCCTCCTGTCAAAGTCTGGTGACACAGTGGGGTCACAGGGGATGGACTGCTCCAACCATGGGCTGGGAGTTCAGGTTGAATCCTGGCCTTGCTGTCATCCCCAGCTCAACATCTCTCATTGCCACTTGTGCATAGGCTCATAGGGTGCTTGGGGCAAGGTCTTTCTCTTTATAATGCTTGGCCCAAAAAGGTTCAGTATCCCATGTGAGTCCATGCTACTGTACAAATAAATGGCACAGGAGAACCCCCATCCATTTCTTCTTGCTGTGAACACTTCTCCCAGTCAGTTGTCCCAGCCCACATTCATCTCCTCCCTTAAGGCACCAGTGATCTGTTCCCACCTTTGTGGAGAGTTTTGTGGAAACATGGCTTATGGGAAAGGGACATGAAAATATACAGCTGGCAAAGCAACAGCTGCCTTGTGCAAGGACACAGTCTCCTTGAACAAGAAACTGTTCAAGAAAATATGCAATAACAGGAGGTAAAAAGAAGCCACAAACATCCTGAGCATGTAGCAAGAGAGGTGGGGCTGACTTTTTATAGCAGACCAATAACGAGCTTTACTTTTGCAATATGTATGAGCCTTATTACTGTGATTATAAAAGCGTGCCTGTTAATCAATAAATTTGAGACTTGTTGATCATCATCGATGTGCCTGTCTCCCGTCAATTCCATCACACCTTGACATCTTGTTGCCATACCGTGTGCCCAGTAAACCAGGTTTTATTTTTAAACACATGTAGACAACACAAAGCAAATGCTGTTTCCATGTATGGGTGATTTTATTAATTTATCTTAAGCCAGTTCTTCACCACTTTGCCTCCAGAAGCCCTTGCAGACCAGGACATACATCTATATATGTAGACCCAACTGAGTTACCATTTGCTACCTGAGTTAAGCTCCACTGGAACAACTTTACACAAGTAAATAGTGAGAGCAAAATACAACCAGCATAAAGCAAATACTGTTCCAAGGACTCCCTCTTTGAATTTTCTGGAGCTGCCAACCCATTACCACCACATTTGTCCTCAGGGCTGCATGGGGAGAAGGTTTCATTTACCTCATGGGCTTGCAGACAACCTTCAAGACAAGAGCCCACAGATGCCTTGGGGACAATGGGGAACGAATCAGATGCTGAGCATCACCTGAGTGAGGCTCACATCATGGCTCTGCACCACGATCCCAGTGGAAATATACTTGCAAATTATTTTCCTGTGTGGAAAACCATGATCTCAGGATGGCAGTTTTACCTCTTTCCCTTGCAGGGAACTTTTATCAGCAGTTGACACTTTGAGCATGTTTCACATATGATTTAGCAGCAAAAATTACATAGTTTGACCCTTCTTTATTGCATACTTCAATTACCACTTGGCAACATTGGGAAAAAAAGGCCCAACTGTGCTGTAATTTACTGAGCTGCAGTATATCATTAGAAGATTTAGCACTGATGATGCTGGAGCCATGGTTCAATGCAAGAGTACAGTTAATTAGAACATACTGATTTCAGGTACCCCTAATTTCCAAAGAAAACCTTTTCTAAGGAAGAGAGGAGGGAAACGTGTCCCACTGTTCACTGGGAAATTTGTATTTGAGTGTCTGAACCAGCTAATTTCTGAGCCTCTTAAATTAATGAGATTTCTCTAAAGTGATTTCCAAGGAGGGAAGAGCAGAAACCACAGCTAAGCTGTACAGAGCATGATGATATGTGAGGTCCCAGGGCCACCACTGCTCTGTTAGAAAATGTCCATGAATGTCCATGGAAATGGGGAGTGCTCATACCTGGGGAGGTGCTAGAATTTAGGTCCTGGGGGCATAGAGCAAAAAGGACATTATATTACTGACCAGGAGTAACCTGGAGGATGGATATCTGTGTTTTCATTTGGGAAGGAGCCAGCTCTGCCCTTGCCCACAGCTCTTCCATCCAAGGGTGGGTCAGGGCTATGGTTCTGCCCTTTAATCCAGGTATTACTGGATCATCCAAGTTTGACCAGATCAAGAGTGGCCATATAACTGCATTTCTGACAAATTACTTCCAGCTCCCTGGGTTTATGTGAGCAGGAGAGGGACTCATGTAAGGTGAGAATGGTACAAGACCAAGTCTCCAGCCGGACACCACAAAGCCAGAAGGACCACATCAGACCACATTTATACCAGGTCAGCGCATTGCTTTATGTGACTGCAGCTTTTCTGAGCCCTAAAGATGGATTTACAGCATCAGCAAACCCTAGACAAGAGGAAATTCTTCATTGCTTAGCCTCCAATCTCTATTTTCCTATTCAGACTGCTTCCCACCCTATATCTACCAGCCCTAGATCTGAACAAGCTCTGGGTGGTGGATGGGGACACATATGAGTTGGTGCTCAGCATCCTTCTATCATGTTATTTTTCTTTTTTTTTTTTCATTGAATGAAGGCTAAAATTAGTTCAGCAAGAGGTGAAGGCTGGAACATTTTAGCTAAAGCTGCTGTAGTACTGGAAAGCCATAGTTTTGGTGACTATTTTTCAGCTTTCTTACTGTGAACAGCATTGACTGATCTTTTATTTTGACAGATGAATGCAAGCAAAGATCCCATAAAATAAACTGTTTCAGCTCATCATCCAGACTATCACTGTAACATTTGACCTGGAAAGCCATGTCCAGCTGAAGGTCCAGCCAGATCAACGTGTCACCAGCCATGGCCACGGATAGTCATGTGGGACAAAGTGTAAAATGGTATGTGTAGAGGATATCCTAGACCCTCGCTACACCCTGCAAGTGATAACATAGACCACTAGCACTGTGCCCATCATGGGGACACTTCAACAGCCAGCCTCTTGGCTTCCCTGGATCATTTTTTCCTCTTTGCATTATCATAGAACCATATAATGGTTTGGGTTGGAAAGGACTTTTAAAGGCCATCTAGTCCAACCCCCCTGCCATGGGCAGGGACATCTTCAACTAGATCAGGTTGCTCAGAGCACTGTCCAACCTGACCTTGAATATTTCTAGGGATAGAGCATCTACCACCTCTCTGGGCAACCTGTGCCAGTTGTTTTGCGAAGATAAACAAAACTCCACAACTTTTGTGAAAGTTGTAGAGCCGGTATGTTTATTACAGCGCTGGATGCATGTGGGAATCGGGAATCGTTCCCTCTAAATGACATGCATACCTCTGGGAACTCCAGGTCCCTTTTTATCCCCCTCTCAAATCCATATGCATGCAATTTCACAATAGGTTCATACATATTCATTTTTACAAATTTCGAGTGACAGTTGCTGCTAGTTCTTCTTTATCAGGTCAGGTTGACCTGCTCTCACAGCAGTCTATGTCTCTCTTTGTCTTCCTCCCCTTATCTCTGTCCTTCACTGAAGCAGTTTCTCTGAGCCTAGGCTTTTTAAGAGAACAGGTAGTCAGACTAAATAGCTATGTTTTCAAACTCCAGACTTAACTCAAAGATGCACATTTCACCTAAATCAAAATGGATTTCTACTCTGGAAAATTACCACTCTGTCTCATTTCCCCCCTTTTCTAGAAAATAAGTAAATTCTTTTACTTAATGCAAACCCCTATGACAAAAAGTGCCTCTTAAAGCTTTACCATGTATGTTTGATAAGGAGGTCAGCACAGCTACTCACTGTAGTATTCTCCAATTCCAAATTAACAATATAATGGATAATCCTAAACTTATTCCAACTAATATTAACAAAACTACAATGGGATGGCACAACTTATTAAAGATTCCATTTGCAGTTGGTGACCACCCAAAGATCACATCCCACCACTGATCATCTGCATTGTGTTTTATTCTTTGTAGAATTCTGGTTATTTCTTTTGTATCATGTTGGACAGTAATTAAGGTTTTCTTTTTGCTTTCTTGGATTTCCTTCAAGATCCTCAGTAGGTCTCGGTGCTTAATTAATTGTTTTACCAATGTAAGGTCAATCTCAATAGGAGTAGGTGATAGTCCGCGATACATTGTGTAATTGGTTTTAATCAACTGGTGGTATGTCATTGGGGCCAAGTACAAAAACTCACACCCGATAATCTTAACAAAATTACAAATGCAAAAATTAGAATTATTTCTACTAGACAAAATAACATCATTGTTATCAATTTTTACAGTAGCACAAGCAGTTCTCAGGCACACACAACTTTTTCTAGTATATACGAGCACAGTTTTCTGATCAGTGACTGGATGAATTTCGAAGTGGCAAATACTCTGTTCAGTATCTAGACACACATCTTGGGCATTAATAGCATTGCTTTCACAAACAAATCCTAGTTGTTGTCTAGTAATGCAGGATTCTAAGTTTACTGTTTGCCACTTTTCATTCACCTTTCATGCTCACATTTTATGCTTTAAAGGGTAGAGCATTGTTTCTTCATTATTTAATCCAAGTGCAATGATGGGATGGATAACGTAAACAGTGGCATTACATATAGTAAGCACAAAGGCAGTGGCCACACTAGAAGCAGGATCATAGGTGAAATTTACCATAGTCCACCAGGATTGAAACTTCCTTTCAAAATCAATTGCATTATCCCAGACAACTTTCTGAATTTCAGCTGGAAAATTACCTTCACCCCCTTCTCGTATGATCAGAGCTGCTGTTGCCTGCATCCATAACTGTGCTTGTATACAACTGAAAGCTAAAGACACATTATCTTGAACTGTACTAAGTGCTTCTACTATTAACTTGTGGTCTTGGTCCCTGGCCTTTTCTCATTTTGGCAGTACTTTTGAAATCTGCCACTGGCTAGTTCTTAATGCTAATAGAGATGACTGTAAAGGCTGCTTCAATTTTGCTAGGCTACCTGCTGCAGTGGCCAGCTTATTCATCAGTATTTCTGAATTAATTCCATTTAAAACTCCCAATCCTGTCCCTAATATCGCAGTTAGATCCTTTCTTGTTCTGCTCCTGAGGTATACCTATCTTTGTAATCACGTTGTCCAGCCCTCAAAGGATGTTCTTAGGAAAAAGGAGCAGACTGGTTGGATTTTTGAAATTTTAATTTGAATTCGCAACTCAACACGTTTGATAGACCATTTTGGATTGAACAACAGTTGTTGTTCATCCACATTCCTCACTACGTAGGGGCCTATTTCATACACTTCAGGTTCAAGTTTGGGTTGAGTCTGAACTATTTGAGTACTAGTGTGAGTTGTATAAGGTCCTGCTGTTGTAAAAAGTGCAGTGTCTGTTTTAAATTTAAATGAGAGCCCGATAGCATCACCAGCCCAAAGGCAAGTCATTTCTACAGGCTGTATTAAGGTGAAATTACACCAACAGTCTGATTCACTTAGGCTATCACAAACTTCCTGGTGCCTGTATACAGGAGAGATTGAGACTCTAATTGCATCTAGTCTCTCATAAGCCATCCCATTGGCCACCCGTCACGCTACCTTGATTTCTTCTCCTCTGATCCCTTGAAGTGTCCACAGTTCCCATTCCTGCTACTCCTGCTCCTTATATACCTGATCCCTGTGGATTACTACAGTGGATAGGTTTAAATCTTTTATCTCAGAAAGTTCTCCCGTGGATCCAGTATATTGATTAAAAGCCTGGGACCAAGGCCAAACAGCATTGCTTTGAATAGAGGTACTCTCTAATTCTGACTCCAAATATAATTATATACAAAACAATTCTGTAAATGAAATTACAAACTACCCCCGGCCTCAATATACTCATTTTGCCTGAGTAAGTTTTAGTCTCAGTTCATTGTCTCCTGGTGTCACTCTCCAAGGGGCTTCTGGGGCCTTCTTCACTTGAGAGTGGTGGATCCAGGCATTCTGCTCCTTGATCTTGATTGCAATCAAGGTGATGAGAAGCACCTGGAGTGCTCCCTCCCACTGTGGTTCCAAAGTCTTTTCTGCAAGAGACTTAACATATACATAATCCCCAGGCTGTATGTTATATACTGGCCCATCTAGCTCCCTGCTCCAAGTTCCAGTCACATGTTTTTCATTTTTTCAGAGCTGTCTACTTAAAGCCACCATAGAGGTGGCCAGTGTTACTTCCTCGATGTGGGTGGACATTCCCTATTGTATTCTATATGGTCTTCCATAAAGCATTTCAAAAGGACTCAGCTTTTCTTTAGCCCGAGGTTTATTTCAAATTTGCAGTAGTGTCCATGGAAGAGCTTGGGGCAGGGTAGATTAACTTCTTGCTCCAGTCTTACAATCTGCTGCTTAATCAAATGATTCATTTTCTCCACTTGGCTGCTTGATTGGGGGCGGTGTGGAGTGTGAAGTTCCCAATCTATGCCCAGATGGCTACTAATCTGTTGCATTATTTTGGAAATTAAACGTGATCCTCTATCCAAGGATATTGTGGCTGGAACTCCGAAGCGTGGTATTATTTCTTCTAATAATACCCTGGTCACCTCTCGAGCTTTGACAGTTCTGGTGGGGAATGCTTCTGCCCATCCTGAAAATGTATCTGTCAATAGCAATAAAATCAATACCCCCCTTTCTTTGGGAGTTCTGAAAAGTCAATTTGCCACTGCTGTCCAGGCCCATGGCCTCTCCCAATCTGACTGAGTTTTGGCCTGGGGATATTCTTGGGGTTAGTCTGGAGGCAAGGATCTCACTGTCGGTTTACCTGAGTAATAGTGGTGTATAAATTCCAGGCAACGATTCTTTCAATCAGATGTGTTCTAGAAAGCCTATGGAAACTACTACTTAAAAGTCAACACTTCATTTCGTTGCACTCTGTAACACTGGCAGCCTCGATCATTCTGGGAAAGGAGCCACACTTAATAAAAGCTTTTAAGTAGCTAAGCCCCAGTGTGTTTTCTAGTGCTCCTCCTTCACTAGTGACCACAAAAATGGGAAGGGATTACCCACTCTCTTTCAATGGTAGCCCACCCCTTGTGGTTGTATGTCCCTTTCGATTAGTATTATTATATTCTGCCTTGCCTTCAAGGGAAATCTGTCTATAATTACCTCACCTTTTGCTGCTTTCTTTGCCTCTCCATCTGCCAGCTCATTTCCTTCTTCCAATTCTGAGCTCACTCTTTGGTGTGCCTCTATTAGTCTAGGTTTAGAGTAAATTTGGGGAGGAACCCCAAAGGGCTCCAATGGGAAAAAACCGATCCAATCGGGCCTTCCCCAACTGGTCCGGGAGGAAAGGAAAAAAAAATACCTCCTTGGAGAAAGGTGGAAAAAAAACTGTTTATTAAACAATAGAACTAAAACAATATCAAACAATGAGACCCCTTGCCACTCTAAAAGAGATGACAAAACTGAGAAAACCCTGTCCCCAGGTTGCAGCTCACTCAGTCTCTCCCTCTGGTGCTGGAATTGTCACAGGCCAGAAATGTGAGCTGCTGGTACTCCCCTGGGTGTTCAGTTCAGAACAGTTCTCACGAGGTCCAAGGAAAAGGAAAAAAAAAACAAAAACACAGTCCAGGGAACTTCTTTGCCTCAGCTAGCTAGCACTATCTAAAAAGCAAAAGAAGAGCTCTGTCCACCGTCTATCCGCAGACGACAGTCCAGGAGGAGGAATGTCGGGGAAGAGAGCAGTGTCTGCCGGATGGCCGACGGTGCTCCCGGGTTCCCGAGTTCCCGCCGCGCCGAGCCGAGCAATTCTGGCCGTCCTCTCCCCCCCCCCCCCCCCCCGCCACTTCCTGCTGCCGCTCTGCCTCTTCCTCCTTCCCTCTCTGCAGGACCTCTTAAAGGTGCAAAACTTACTTTTCAGCATGAACAGAACAAGACGAATGGGGATAAAAACATTATACAGCTAACCCATATCAGTGCCTTAATATGCATAATTGCTACCTTTTCAGGCAGCTGAACTGCTTCCAGCAGCTGGATTATCTCTTGTGCATGTGTGATGTTCTTTCCCTGTGAGGTCAGCAGTCGCCTCTCTTTCCAGATGGTCCCATGTGCATGCACGACTCCGAATGCATACCTCGAGTCTGTATAGATGTTTATTCTCTTTTCCTTTTGCCATTTCTAAGGCATGGGTCAGTGCAATTATCTTGGCCTTCTGCGCAGAGGTGCCTGTTGGTAAGGGTCCAGACTCTATTACCTCTCTGCAGGTAGTCACAGTGTACCTAGCATGTCGCTTTCCACTGGCAACATAGCTACTCCCGTCAGTGAACCAGGTCTCTGCATCATCCAAAGAAGTGTCCTTTAAGTCTGGAAAGCTGGAGTAGGTAGCTTCCACGGTCTCCAGGCAATCGTGGTGTACTGCTTCCCCTTGATTTCCACTGAGAAAAGAAGATCTGGAAGTCCAAAAGCTGGAACTGACATGAGGGCACTCTAGTTGGTGAAAGGCCTGTGTGGCTTCCTTTGTCCACTGGAGATCTCTGTTTCCATTGGCAATAAGAGCATAGAGGGGTCTGACTAGCAGTCCATAATTATAAACCCACAGCCGGCACCACCCTGCCATGCCTAAGAAGGTTTAGAGTTCCTTTATTGTCTGGGGTTTCGGGGTTTGGCATATGGCTTCTTTGCGAGCCTGCCCTAAAGTCCGTTGCCCAGCACTCACCTTGTACCCCAGTGTGCTGGTTTAGGGTAAATTTGGTAGAGAATTTCCAAAGGAAGGCTCCTCCAGAAAGCAAACCCACACGGCTCCTCCCCCCAACTGGTTCGGGAAGAATTCCTTGGAGAGAAGTGGAAAGAACCTGTTTATTTGACAGGCACAGCAACCCCCGGCACACAAAATGAACAATACCAGATGACACCACTCTGAAAAAGATGACAAATTCAGAAAGTCTCTCTCGGGAAGGGGGGAGGGGGGGGGTCGCTCTGTTCTCAGTCCCTCAGTCCCTCCGGCGCTGGGGCAGCTGCTGCAGCCACAAGGTGAAAACTCTCGGTGTTCCCAGGTCCCAGTCTGGAGCAGGTTCGGGATGGTCGAAAAAAAAAGAGAGGAGAAACAGTCCAGGAAGCAATTTGGACTGTTTAACTAAACTAGCTAGGAGCAGAAGCAAAAGCAAGCAGGAGCGAAGCAAGCAAGAGTGAGCGAGAGAGCGAGAAAGAGAGAGCGAAAAGCAAAAGCAGCCAAAGCAAAAGCCACAGTCTCTGTGTCCCAGCCAGGCTAATAAGAAAACCAAAACAAAACGTTCACTCATCAGAGCCTGTCTTAAAGGTACAGAACAAAATATCCAACATTAACAGAACACATGAATGGGGATACAAGCATCATAACGTCACCCTAGGACACCCAGGTAGATTACTTTATGTTTCACTACCTGTGCCTTTTTCTTTGATACTCTGTATCCTTGGAGTCCTAGGAAATTCAAAAGGCTTACCATCCAGGCCACACATGCTTCCCTCGTCCGAGTGGTTACTAGATCATCCACATACTGCAACAGCCTCCCTTCTTCCTGTGGAGCTTCCCAGGACTCCAGATCTTTTGCAAGTTGCTCCCCAAACAGAGTGGGGGAATTTTTGAAGCCTTGAGGAAGCATGGACCATGTGAGTTGTGTTTTGCGCCCACTTTTAGGGCTTTCCCATTCGAATGCAAAATTTTTCTGGCTGGCTTTGTGGATAGGGAGGCAAAAGAAGGCATCTTTTGGGTCTAAAACGGTAAACCAGGTTAGCTCAGGTGTTAGGCAAGTCAATAAACTATATGGATTGGCTACCACAGGATACAAATTCTTTGTTATCTTATTGACAGCCCTCAATTCAGTATTATCAATTATTGAGATGATTTCTTCCCTATCTTCCTTTCAGGAGGTACTGCTCAATTCTCACTGGTTGTGTTCCTTCCTTAAGCTTGATTACTATGTGGGGGGGGCATTCTTCACCCTCCCTGGTACAGCAGAGGCCCATACCCCTGAAAATACTTGACTTAGTACCTCTTCATCAATTTCCTCCTCAATTTCAATAGCTGTTATGGTTAAACTTAATACCTCTATGTACTTTTGAACATTCACTTCCAGAGTAACCTCTCCATTTTTGAATGTAATGGTTGCTTGTAACTGCTCCAATAAATCTCTGCCTAAAAGTGCTTTTGGTGAATTGCGCATGTACAAAAAATTTATGCATACCCCATTGTTTTCCCAATTTATACCTCAAAGGTTTGCAAAAATATGCCCTTTCAAACTGGCCAGTTGCCCCCTGCACTACAACATAATCGTTTTCCACAGGTACTAAAGCTTTATTTAAAACTGAATATGTGGCCCCTTGTGGTGGTTCCACCCGAAATATGTTTTTTGAGATTTCTGGGATATGCTGTGGTCAGGCCAATGGATGCTCAGATTTTAATATTAGCACCTGGTGTGGCCAATGGGGATGTTTGGACACGCCTCTGAGAACACCCACGCAGGGGTTAAAAGCAGGGCTCTCCCCCTCAGAGCTCTCTTTGAATTTCTGGCGGGAAGCGTTAGATCTCTCCCCCCAGCCTAGCTGATAGCTGGGCAGGGGGAGGGGAAAAGCTACGCGGCCCGGGAAGGTAGGCCTGAACCCCCCCCCCCGAGGGTGGAAGGGTGGAAGAGAGAGAGAAAGACGGAGAGAGGACGAGAGAAGGAGGCGAGTCACGGGCCTCGCCCCTGGCCTCCCCCTCCACGCGGGGGGCTGTCTGCGAGCTCCCTGCTCTCGGAGCGAGCCTCTGGGGCGGAGATCGTCCTCGCCAGGGCCACGCCGCAGATGCGGTAGCACGGCGAAAAGTGAGAGATGGCGTCAAAAGCGCAGCAGAGAGAGAGAGAGAGATCCCAGGAGCCATCGGACAGCCCCCTCCCCTCCCTCCCCCGAGAGAGAGAGAGCTGTGCCTGAGACTGTTACCTTGGAACATGATACCATGTGCGGCCACGATGGAAGAGGGGCGGTGCGGTGCAGCGAGGAGTCCAGCTGCTTGTGGGAGCTTTTAACCCTTTGTGGACAATGAAAACCTTACAGAACATTAACCCTTCCTAGAAGAGAGATAAGAGTAGAGGATGAAGGAGGAAATGGGCCAGTGATGGAGTCTGGCAAGTGGAAGATGTTAGAGAAATGGAGAAGATGGAGTGGCATTTTTGTTGGACTCTTTTTTGTATTGCCATGGACTGTTTCCTTGTAATACAGAGACTGCATTCCAGGGGGAAGCAAGGGTGCAGAGCCAAGAGAGTTCAGTGTTGAGACCCCTCGGCTCCAGAGGTGTGAAGGAAATGAAGAGGACAGAAGTCCCAGAGATGAGACTGTGCTCTGTTTAGAACGAGACGAGGCATCCTTAAAAAGACCACCCTCGAAGCAGGCCCCTGCCCCATGCACAATAGTAAGAGTACTGGGCATAGAAGGAAGAAGTTACAATAGCAAAAGATCTCTGGGCAGTGCTACATGTGACAGGCAGCCCATGGCACAAGGAAGGACTCCTTCTACTCTTGATGAACTGAAGATTTAATTATTCAAAAGGTAGTGCCAGACCGAAGGTTGATAATTTTGGAGAATGTAAATGTATTGGGAATTTGGTGAGAGGAGGAGGGGGAGTGTTTCTATGCGGTTTTCATTTTCCATGTGTGAGGTTTTTTTTCCTCCTTCTTTGTAGTTTAGTTTTTGTAGTTTAGTTAATAAAGTTTTTTTTTCCTTTCCCCTAAGTAAGAGCCTGCTTTGCTTATTCCGGGTACCATCTTACAGCAGACGCCAGGGAGAAGATGTTCTCATGGGGGCACTGGCATTGTGCCAGTGTCAAACCATGACACCCCTGTATCAACCAAAAATTCCACCCTTTTCCCTTCCCCAGCCTCATTGTTATAGCCAGTGGATCCACTGGGGCAGAATCCCTCGGTCCTCCTGAGTTGTTTTGTACGTGTGCAGCCACTTGTTGGTCACCTCGTCTCCGTTCTGGGCATTGATCTTTCCAGTGACCAGTTCTTTTGCAGATTGCACACTGGTTTCTGCCCAGCTGAGGTGGTCCTTGTCTGGATGGTCCCTGGTTGCATTTTCTTTTTCAAGAGCTAATACCAGTAGGTCAGAGGGAGCTCTGAACCCACAGTTACTCTGCCATTCTGGGTGATTTCTTAAAGCAAAAAAACACATCAGCATACGGGACCTTATCCCGTTTTCTTCCCATTTTAAAACACCATTAACTGCAATAAGGTATTATAAATCTTTTTATTTTCTGAGCCGCCTCTACTGGCAGCTTTCTCTCAGTGAACCCCTCAGAAAGGTGCTAGTTCAGGAACCTCTCTACTCTGGTTAGTTCCCATTATCTCCTTCTCCTTGCCCTATCTCACTTCCACCCAAACCTCTCTTCACAGAGCTTCACAGCAGTTTCCCCGTCTTCCTCCCACACACAACTCCAGGTGGCAGGTATCAGATGTGATTTCCCACACACAAGCTTTAAGATCTTAGGTTCTGAATCAGCTTGATCAGGAAACTTTAATTTACACTCGAGGCATGTGCCCTGATGCTTATTAGAACAGCAATACCAGCGTCTCTCACAAACTCCGCACTGCAATAATGCCCACGCAGCGTGCCAGCCTCTTGATCCACCAAAGGTTCCCAGGAATTGCCCACAGAGGCAGGCTATTCCATTTATTACAGGGAACTCTAAATCCTCTACGGCAGGTTGTTCCCAGTGCAGACTTACTATAGTACCAGCTGAAGTCCGATAAAGCCCCTCTAAATGAACCTGTTCATCTCCTCTATCTATCCAATAATTCACAGGATTCACAAACTCCCAGGGGTCGAGTCCAAACCACTGGGGCAAAGGAACCTGTTGAGCTCATCTAGCCGTGGTAAAAGTGTGCACAATCTACACCACAATTCACCACCTTTACTCGATGAACGTCCTCACCCACTCTTCTGCACTACTTGCTCTACTTCTCTGCCGAGGGCTCCCTGCCCCCACAGCCTGCCCTGGCCGGTGCCTCAGGCCTCACTCAGCCCCTTCAGTCGCGGGTAGAAACCACCCCCCCCCCCCCCCCCCCCCCCCCGCACTGTAGATATACTCTCTTTTGTACGCCACGCACTTGCACGATTACAAACACACTAACATTAACCACACAATGCATTAACTATATAACGATACAATGTCCGGACACCACACACACACACACACACACACACACGAGTCCACTCGAACCCACCCCAAGGGTCGCTAGCAGCCGCTCTACTGTACAGTGAACTCCCGTCTCCCAGTCGCTCTATTGACCAGTCTGCCTGCAGGCACAGGCTGAGCACTCAGACGTCTCTGAGTGACTTATTCAGCCATCCTATCTCTATTTTTTCCCCTGGGGGCCCCTCAATACATACCATATCCTCCGCACACCAGCAGCTCCTTGTCTGTCTCCGCAAGAAGCAAGCTGAGACAAGAGGAGCTCCTCCTGGAAAATCCCGGGGCACACCTAGGAGTCCGTCTATTCTTCCCTGCCTCTGCGGGGACAGACACGGTTCCTGCTGCCTGGCTTCGCCAGAATGTTTTGCGGAGATAAACAAAACTCCACAACTTTTGTGAAAGTTGTAGAGCCGGTATGTTTATTACAGCGCTGGATGCATGTGGGAATCGTTCCCTCTAAATGACATGCATACCTCTGGGAACTCCAGGTCCCTTTTTATCCCCCTCTCAAATCCATATGCATGCAATTTCACAATAGGTTCATACATATTCATTTTTACAAATTTCGAGTGACAGTTGCTGCTAGTTCTTCTTTATCAGGTCAGGTTGACCTGCTCTCACAGCAGTCTATGTCTCTCTTTGTCTTCCTCCCCTTATCTCTGTCCTTCACTGAAGCAGTTTCTCTGAGCCTAGGCTTTTTAAGAGAACAGGTAGTCAGACTAAATAGCTATGTTTTCAAACTCCAGACTTAACTCAAAGATGTACATTTCACCTAAATCAAAATAGATTTCTACTCTGGAGAATTTCTACTCTGTCTCACAGTGCTTCACTACATTCATCATAAAAAATCTCCTTATATCTAGTCTGAATCTCCCCTCTCTAAGTCTGAAACCATTACCCCTTGTCCTGTCACTACAGGCCCTGCTAAAAACTCTGTCCCCATCTTTCTCCTAAGCTCTAAGTATTAAAAGGCTTCATTGTTTTAAGCCCAGATAGAGATGAAATACCATGCAGCCACTCCTTAACACCACCCCCCTCTCCTCCCCCAAATGAGGTCTCCCTGGAACTTCCTTGTCTTGGTTTGAAAAGACATGTGTCTGCTAAGGAAGGCAGGAACCTCTCCTGAAATGGCAAATATAAATCCTCTCCCTCCAAATTGTTATAAATTTGTAATTAAGGGGCTCTCAGGCAAAGATATGGGAGCAGGAATAACAGTTCTTTATTAGGGAAGAAAATTTTAAAAGACCAAAAAAACAATGCAGTAATACAAAATAAAAGATAGAGTCAGAATATGACCTGACACCCTGTTGGTCAGGGTGTTGGTAGTAGTCCAATTGAAATGGTGGCTGCAGTCCTCCTGGAGTGATGAGTGTGATTCTGTTGAAACAGTGATCCTGTAGAAGGGTGTCATCTTCCTTTGAAGATCTAGTGGTGGTGTAGATCAGCCTGGTCTTCCTCTGGGAATCAAGTGGGAAAAGGCTGCTTGTGGTCTTCCAAATCTCTGATTATATCCAGGTAGGAATGCTTGGCCTCTCCTTCTGGGCAGAGCTTCTCACAGTGGGATGATGTTATTTTTATCAGTCATGAAGTGAGACTCAGTACCCCATTAACACAAGATATGTCCCCAGAGCGAAGATTGGTTGTGGAAGAGATAAAGAAAACTGCCCAATTAACAGAAGATAACTGCCCCACCTCTAATAGATAGGAATAGAATACCCCTATTTCCCACCTAAGACACTCCTCCAGGCTGAACAAACACAACTCTTTCAGCCTGTCTTCATAGGAGAGGTGCTCCAGCCCTCTGACCATTTTTTGTAACCCTGTGTATATTGAAAAACTACTGTGAGAAGGGTTCATTCAGGAGTACATTATTCCCATATTCTGCTTTCACCTCTCAGGAAGAGCAACAATTTGTAACCTCTGTATCTCACAAGTGAAAATCCTGAGAAACAGCAAGGTTAAATGATTTGGTCACATCTCATGGAACAATAAGCAGGGACAAGAACCCAGATCTCAATTCAAAGAACAGTCATCTATGCTACAATTTGGTTTCCGGGCTTTAATCACCAGGATATGGTACGCACCTCATGGAACAAGTGGAAAACATCTGCAAGACATCTCTGAAACGCAGTCCTCTGGTCTGTCCACATAGCCTGTTACTACTTTGGTGTCATGATAGGTTTCTCCTCGAGCCAGGTCTTATGAGCTCTCAGAGAACTTATCACACCCGAGATAGCCCAGCTACCCCGAATGGCATAAAATTAGCAGTATGGCTTCTGAGGTTGTGTTGGAAACAGAAAAAGTTTTAATAAAAGGAAAAATAACAAAGCTCTTACAGAGAAAACCGAGCCAGGGGCAAGAGGTTCTTCCTCCTGCTAAAACACTCAACAAAAGCAATTATTTCCTTTGTTCTCTTCTTTTTCTAGTGAATTACCTAGGTGGAACCTTTTGGCCTCTGTCCAATTGGACAGCCTCAGGTTTGAGGTGAAGTCCCAAAGGTCCTATGAGGTATCCTTTGTACCAAATTGGGAGAGCAGTTTCTGGGCTTTTTGCCTTTTTAAGCAGACAAAGAATAATTTGGTCACTCCATCAACAGGGAGCACATTCCTACAGTGTCATACATCAGAGACAAAACTATCATCTCATTTTTTTGTGGTTAAGACCCATGTCTAGTTGCCAGCACAACAGTTTGGAGGTGGGAGAAGTACGAGTGAGCCAAATATTCCCTATCTTTTGGTTACTCCAGAGTAAAAGACATTCAGTTGTGGATGCCCTATCCCTGGAAGTGTTCAAGGCCAGATTGGATAGGGTTTTGAAAAGAACAACCTGTTCTAGTGAAAGGTGTCCCTACCCATGGCAGGGTGTTTGGAACTAGACAGTCTTTAATGTCCCTTCTAACCCAAACCATTCTGTGATTGCTATGATTCTCAGCCAGATGACTGTAACCCTAGTGTGGTCATTGACCTGGTGGCTCCTAGACTTGGAGTGATCTTTCTAACCCCAGGTCCCTACTGCCTGCACAGCCCTGGTCCTGCAGATAAGCAGTACAACTCAGGAGTTGACAAGTGAGTTTTGCAATTAAGTTGTCTGCTTCATCTTTCATCTGTAGAGCCTTTGATGGTGTGTTGCCTGGGTGGGTGTGGAGGACATGGCTAGGCTTGAGCCCCTGATGCAAGCCATCAATGCTAGCTTGACTGCTGGATCACACAAGTATGATGTTATTAATGGATATTTTGAGTCTGCTGGTGCAGAACGGAAAATAAATGAGCCGCATTGTAATGTAGATTACATTGTCCCAACATCTGCCCTTCCTGGTGTCTTAGTGCATATCGATATTGCAAGACAGGGTGGGTACATCCATCATGCCCTGTCTTTGATGCTGACTCCCACCTGAATGACAGGGAAAACCTAGAAATTGAAACTCCCATGCAAACCTCGCACATGGTAAAAAACCATTTTGAAGCTGGTTCATGAGCTCAGTGACCTGAACCCAGCTGAAGGTACAGTCCATTCAGAGCAAACCAAACACTGCATCTTGGTAAAATCCTTTGGGTTGAGCACACCTCTGTTGAACAGCAAGGGACGGCATTGAGTAAACCTGGTCCAGATGCTTACAAAGCCCGATCTACTGCTATGTCCATCCACTGCGTGAAGGACAGCAGAGGCTGAAGTCTCATTCCTGGGATCCAGGTGCTTTGGCAGGGAGGGAGTTTAAAAGCCCATCTGGACCTTCTACTTCTCAAAATCTATCAGTCTCCAGGACTAGTGGTTTCTATTTAAGATCCGTCTCCACAACAGCTGTAAGGACTTGTGGAAACCCAGATCAATGGTATTCCAAATATTATATAGATGGTGATCTCTTACTGTGAAAAATGCCTCCTAGGGAGGGAAACCACCATGTAAAGATTAGTAAATTAAAGTATTAGTAATGATTCAATTACCCAAAATATCTCTAAAGACAGAGCATTTGAGAAACGTCAATCAGATCCTATCTGTGGAGTCATCAGCTGATTCCCCAATGGTTCAGAGTTCTAGGGATTGTTAGCATTGAGTTTGTAACCTTTGTTGTTTTTGGTTTTTATAAGTAATACTGATAAATAGTGATTGTTGTTAATGTTTTATGAATGCTTTAAAAAGGTTGTCTTAACCCCTTCCTGTTAATAAGTCAATTATATAATGTGAATTCTCAGATTTTTATAAGAATTATTTTTAAGGTATTGTTGTAGTATTTGCAGCTGGCATTTATGTGTTTCGCTATCTCTTTGTGTGATCACCTACAAGACTCGTGTCTCTTCAGGATCCTGCCTTTTTATTTCTTAACTACTCATATGTTTTTGGGGTTTTTTTTAATCCAGATTGCCAGTCTCGTGGTTTTCTTCAGTTATTATTACAGAAGTACTCCAGCAGAGAGTTCAGTTGTAACTTGTTTGAGTTTCAATTTTGTACTTAGTAATCAGTCTTTCATTCAGCTGCACTTCCTCCACTCTCAGTGTCCAAATCCAAGTTCACAATCCTGACTCTGACCACTTTCAAATCTCTGAAGAAGAGATTTGCTGTGTTTGAAGAATCTCTATCCTGAAAAAAACTTTGGAGGGATTCAACTACTTAATGGTTTGATTAGTTTTTAACCCTAAGGTTTCTTATTCATAACTGCTATTTTTAAGTCTTGTTTTAAAATGTGTTAAGTGATACCTGCCACTTAAGAGTTCAGGCTCTGGCCAAGCTCTAGCTTTACTTAAATGGAGTAATTGACAATCAACCCAAATGTTTTCTACATCAAAAAGTATTCAAGTCCTTTTGACTTAGCAATTTGACCATATATGACAGCTGAACCTATATTCAGAGAGAGTTTGAAGAAACATGAATCCAGACATGATTTCTCCAATTTTCTGTTGTTTTAAGGTTTATCAGCTGCTGCAGACTCTGGGATGACAGTTCAAAGTTGTAGTGCTTGGTAGCTGTATGATTTCGCATGTGTTATTGATTATGTGTATTATCTGATTGATTCCTAATTGCTGTTAATTTCTTCTTTACTACACACATTGTTTGACTCTTGATGTTTTCTCCTGTTCATAACCAAAGAATGTTAGTAATAGCACCTTATGTTGATATCTTATATTTCTCTATGCAATTTTGCAAAACAGAACTGATCAATGTTTTATTTTCACATCAGGACCCATTCTTCACCTCCAGGATTTTAAGAAAATCCTCCATTCCCTGCGGGGACATAGATTTGTTTGTGTTTTAACAAGTACAAAGTCCAGTTAAATTTCAGTGAAGAATGTGAAACTCTATCAAGTGCAAAAAAACACTAACCACTCCACAAGCAGAGAAGAAGACACACAAATGTAGGCTGCACAGAGATTCCAACCCTTGTGCTTCACCCACAGAACACTGTGGACTTTAGGTTTCTTCATAGGTGTGGAAATCAGTAATGTTGTAAAATTTTTGTTAAATAATAGCTTAAAAGAACTATGAGGTGTAGTCAAATGTGTGTCTAACAAATAGTTAACAAAGTTATCAATGCAGTATTTATAGTTCAAACAAGAAGGGGAGTTTGGACCAAATTTCTCCCTGAGGCTCTTTATGAACCTCAAGAATTGGAAATTCTTGGCTCAGTGAAGATGGATTTCTGTATAGTATTTAGTCTTCCTGGGTCAAAACAAAATAAGGACAAAATAACAGATGTAACCCCAAATCACATTATATATAGAAATGTGACATCTTGGTGCAATTTCACAACAAGGATGATCACACCGTCCAACAAGGTTCCATTGCAGTTACCGCAAGGAATCTTTGTCATTTGTGGGGACAGAATTTGGCCTGCCATCCCATCCAGTGTCAAAGGTGGTCCATGCAGCATTGGGAGACTTTCTTTACTGGCACCCAACATGACAATGATAAGAGAACAAAGATGTAGAGGGAAAAGATCCGTCAGTTGATACAACCCCAATTGTGATGACAATGTTAATTCATGGAAAAAAGGCCAGAAATTTATAACACCTCTGCTTCTGCCGCAAGCAGCTGCAGGAGTGGCCTTGAAGCAATTGGATCAAATGGGGTGTTGGTTCAGTAAGCTCTCTTGTGCTACCTCTCTCGCACTGAGCAATTTATTAGATGATGTTCAAGGTGTGAGACAGGTGACTGCAAAACAAAGCGGCAATTGATTATCTTTTGTTAGTGCATGGACATAGATGTGAGGAATTTAAAATAATGTTTTGCACGAATTTGTCTGATCATTCAAAATCTAGTCATGAAAGCATACAGCAATTAGAAGATGGAGTGGCCAAACTCAGGAAAGAGAATGAGTCATGGTTGAATGGTGTGTTCAGTTGATTTAATCTTGCATCAGCATGGAGGGAATTTTTGAAGATAGATGTGTACGTACTGATTAGTGTCGCAGTCCTTTTAATATTTGTGCCATGTCTACTTTAGTGTATCTGACAGATGATGGATGGGGCTGTCAAAGGAGTGTTTTTGGTTCAAAGATAAGGGAGAGATGAGGAAATCCAGGGCATAGAGAATATTTCTCTGCTCTGGGGTGCCCTGACCCCCAGGGGAGCACTGACTTTGACCCTCATTCGTGGAGAAAGTTTCCTAGACTTCAAGATAGACTAGAATCCACAAAAGTGGGAAATAGATTATAGAGAGTAGTGTAGGTGTATCACTTGGTGAGAAATTTAGGTTTTGGGATTTTTAGTATGTTGTGGATGGAAGCAAGATGGAGGGTGAAGGGTGCCATCCTGGGTTTCTTCTTCATGCTTCTTCCTCCTTCTTCTTCATGGATTTGGGTGGCATTTTGTAATTGGGCAGAAAAGTTCACATTGCAGGTTCTTTGGAATCAGTTATTGGGTTAAAAGGGAAAATAATCTAGGTGTCATTTCTGAATAGGATAGTTTAATCTTAAAAGCCCTTGTAACAAGAGATTGTTAGCCATTTTGTGCCTTCTAATGAAAAGCTGCCGAACTCACAGTAATGAAACTGTTTTACTGATAAGAAATAATAAACACTTGAGTCCAACATAAACTGCCATCTCGAGTGCCTTCAATCCAGACACAGAGAAACTGACAACTAGTACCCCCTCACTCCCTGACAGAGGCCATGTGCAAGTGGGATGTGGAACACTAAACATCTGAAGGCAGGCCAAGGGGGGCAAAAGGAAAAACAGCCTTTATTTCCAATGGCATGGGAGATGAAGGGGGCAAGAAATAGTGAAGGAAAACCTAGAGGTCTGGCTTTCCCCTCTTCTCAGATTTTCCTCCTTGCCTGGTGGCATGGACCACTCATGTTCCAGCACAGAGAAAAAGTTTGGCCTCCCCCAGTACTTCAGGGACTGGGACAGGGCCAAATAGGAGCTGGGTCCATAGCATGGCTGTTCTTTTACGTTGAAATTATGAGAAACAGGAGTAATAACAAAAATAACCCCAGCAGATTTTGGGCAGTCAGACCCTCCAGACTTGGGCTGATGGGATGCAACCATGCCAAGGACCCCAAAGCCACATGCACCACACCAGCCCAATGGAGACCAAAGCTCAGGATGACCCTATCTGAGTGCTACCCACACCAGAACTGTTGACTGGGGTGGGTGCCCCCACCACCAACCCCACGTGGTACCCACTTTGAGCAGCATCTCTTCTGCCTGCCTCATCCCTGCCACTAGGCACAGCCTGGGATCAAGTGTACATTTTTATTTTTTAATGGAACATAAGCTCCTTTAGAAAAAACATTCATCTAGATGATAACACCCATAGAAAAACCCAGCAATGTCATGCTCTTTTTTTTAATTTAGTATTTGTTAATTCCATTTATATTAAAGCAAAGTGCATATTTCTTTTTTTTTCCTCATTTATACACATTGCACAATACATAAATAATGGTGCTTATAAAACATCTTTATATTTACAAGTAATAATATATTTATATATAACATAAAATGCATTTTTTCTTTAATAAATCTCAGGGAGTCTTAAGGAGTTCTTTTTTTGTGTGTATTTCCAAAGCACTACAGTGCTAAAGTTCCAATGAGAATGCTCTCTTGTTCATTTAAACCTTTATATATAGAAAAATAGCTTATGTTAAGGTCAAAACATGCTCATTGAGCTAAGAAGAGTGCAAAAGTATCACACTAGTGTATGATTTCAAGAAGAAATGAAAGCACAACTGCATTTTCAAATTGAATGTTACTGGGATAACCTGATCTAAGAAGTTGCAACAGACCAACTATTGCGAACACTTTTTCTTTTTTCTTCCCATTTGTTTTTTATTTGGTTTTTTTTTTTTTGCTTTGTTTTGGTTTTTTTAGGCTTAGGTTTCTGTTGCTTTATATCAGCTCAAATGATAAAGTGCGGTCCATGCAAGAGGTTTCTCTGCTGTTATTTTCTCCCCTTGCATCAATTCATGACCATACAAAATAAAAAAAAAAAGCAGTGGAAGAATAGACACAGTGACAAGGTGCCAACTCAGCAACAAGAAAAAATAAAAATTAAAAAGGATGGGTAAAGACCTGGTTAGTAAGATTTTGCACCATTCTTTGGCAACAATGTGGGGTTAGCACTGCTGGGGAAGAGGTCTTGGTGTCACCGTCACCAGGGATGGGAAGGTGGTGCATAAACAATACAAGTATCTTGTTCTTTTATCCAAGAGAAGGAACTGTAACATATAGAAAGTGGCTTCTGAATCCATTGATCACATAGGATAATCCTTTCAGAGGCATGAAATAATTATCATATGTGAGCCACACCCTTTTCTCACCCTTCTGAGTTATTGGTCATTTATACTTTAAAAAACTAGGTTTATCAAACTACCCCAAAGCACAAAAAAATATTTCCAAAGATTTTTCTCAAAACAAAGAGGGGGACATACAAACTAAACAAAACAAAACCAGAAAGTTTGCATGAATAGCAAGTACTCAGAAGGAAATATTAGCAGCAAAGTAATATAAATGCCTTGAGTCCACTCTATCTTGAGTTATCGGTTATTTAAAATAACCTCCAACCAGCATGGGCAACTGCTGATGAACTGTCTAGTGTAGCATTGGCCCCAGCCTTTCACAAAGCTGATCTGAACCGTAAATCCTGTCCATGGCTGCTGCATGAACTCATGGTCATTTGGTCTCTGCAAACTGTACGCCTTCTCATAGTCAAAAGCCTTGATGGAAAAACCTGGAAACACTTTGTGAACCAGCAACATCCTGGAGTCGGGGTTGTCCAGTGTGGCTGACTTGATGAAGATGGGGTAACTGCTGCGGTTGTACACCCACACTCCATCCACTTCCCTGGTGAGCTGGACGCCGTAGCCGATCTTGCCGCGGACCTTCTGCACCAGTTGGCTTTTGTTTTCTGAGTTAAGCTGTCCGAGGCAGAAACCATTCCCCTGAGGTAGATCATAGAAGATATCCAGGGAGGGCTCTTGGACAGAGTACAGCCGACCCACACGTGTCTTCTCTTCCCAGTATGCCACCACACACCAATGTGACCGATCCCCTGGCTCCTGAAGAACTTGGGAATCTACAGAACAGGAGAAAAAAAGGAAGAAAAACAGAAATTTAGCACCAAAAGGGGTAATACAACCCAAAAGTGACACAATGCTGGCAGGTCATGGCCTGTCAATGTGTTCATGACGCTCTCCACGTATACGCCAACACCCATGGCACATTCACCATTTCCAAAAGCAATGTTATTAGGACCATTTAAGTTGACCCAGATTTGGGGAATTCCTGTGCCATTTCAGCACCTAATTCTAGTTAGAATTATGAGTCTTAAATCACCATGTCTACCTTCAAAAGTGGCTTGAGACCTACCAGCAACATCCATGGTGCAGTCACCCTCACTCTAACCATCACCACGACCACCTTCAGTGGCACTAGGAGATATGAGATGCTCTAGCCAGCTGCATTTACCAAGACCAAACACCCTAAATGTCCTTATTTTCACTCACCAGATAGTGGATCCACTTCCATAAATAACTATCTACTCGACACAGATGCTGAGAAAAAATGAGGTGCTGCTAAGAAAACCACATTGAAGGTCACCCCATGGGACCAGAGGGGACAAGGACTCACCTACTCTAGTTCACAGGGCTTTTCCCAACCTGTAGGGAAAAAGGTGGGTGGTTTGAGTTACCTCTCTCCTAACCCTGGGTGGTGGAGAGGATGGAGACATTGGATGACACCTCAACTTGTGGGAAGCACTGAGAGATGGTGGGGACCAAAAATCTCATACTTCTTAACAAAAATGGCCTACCCCCCCCGAAATTCATTCATGTAGCTTTTTTTTTTTTTACTTCCTTGTGCATAGCTATCCTGTGCAAGAAGCAGGGATATAATGTAGCAGGAAAAAGCCAAGTGGGGGGGGGGGGAGGGGGGGAGGATTGTGAAAAGCCCCTTTTCCTCATGAAGGATCCCTAACAGCCTGGCACTGCTCAGCAGGTAATTCGTTCCAGCCTTGGTAGTCATGTTAAGACCTGGGAACTATTAATCTCTGTAATTGCATTAAAAAAAAAAAAATCAAGCTTGGTATGCTAGTGAGTGCTACCAAAATAATCCCCTGCAGCATGGGAGCAGATATGGTAATGGGAATAGTGGGTAACCCAGCACCCCAAAGCTCTTTCTGTGGACCCCCAAACTCCTTTGCCCAACATAAGTAATGGCAGGAACATGTTGGCTGCCCCGTTTTCTTTATTTTTTGGCATTAAAAAGCCCATTTCCCCAGTGCAGGCATTTTTCTTCTGTCTCTGAGTTGTGTTTCAAGCCCTGCACTGTGCTTTTAAGAGAACAAAAACAAAACCCAGCCACACACTTTTAATTTCCGCATTTCTATCCCAGTGGGGGAAATATTTCTCCAGTTGCTGGAGGCAGCTACTAAAAATGGGCCCGGCTGTGTATGCCCCATAATAGGGATCCTGCCTCCTGGGTGAAAGTGGGGATGATGGGAGTTCTGGCAGTGGGGAGGTGGTCCCTGGGGCAGCATTCATCAAGGTGCACCCCAGTTTGTCCTTCCATCTCCCCTTTTCAGTGCCTCCCAAGACTTTGTTGCCAATAATTTTATATCCTGCTGAAATCTAGCACCACTCAAGGGAATGAAGGGGAAAAAGGTGGGTGGTTTGAGTTACCTCTCTCCTAACCCAAATGAGGTGCCCCCATGTCATGGTTTGACACTGGCACAATGCCAGTGCCCCCATCAAAATTCCCTCTCCCTGGCATCTGCTGTGAGGTGGTACCCGGAAATAAGCAAAGCAGGCTCCTACTTAGGGAAAAAGAAAAAAAACTTTATTAACTAAACTACAAAAACTAAACCACAAAGGAAGAAAAAAATAAACACAAGGAAAATGAAAACTACACAGAAACACTCCCCCTCCTCCTCCCACCAAATTCCCAGTACATTTACATTTCCCAAAATTCTCAACACTCGGTCTGGCACCACCCTTTAGATAATTAAATCTTCAGTTCATCAAGAGTAGACGGAGTCCTTCCTTGTGCTATGGACTTCTTGTCATAACCAGCACCGCCCGGAGTATCCTTTGCCATCTTGTGACATCTTCCTTCCATGCCCGGTGCTCTCACCACCGTGCATGGGGCAGAGGCCTGCTTTGAGGGTGGACCTTTTAAGGATGCCTCATCCTGTTCTAAACAGAGCACAGTCTCATCTCTGGGACCTTTGTCCCCCCCATTTCTTTTACACCTCCTGGGGCCGAGGGGTCTCAACACCGAACTCTCTTGGCTCTGAGTCCTTGCTTCCCCCTGCAATGCAATCTCTGTATCACAAGGAAACAGTCCATGGATATACAACAAAAGAGTCCAGCAAAAAATGCCACTCCATCTTTCTCCATTCCTCCAACATCTCTCTCTCTCTTTGCCAGACTTCCCCACTGGTCTATTTCTTCTTTCATCCTCCACTCCTATCTCCTTTTCTAGGAAGGGTTAATGTTCTGTAAAGTTTTCATTGTCCACAAAGGGTTAAAAGTTCTCCCAAGCGGCTGCCCCCCCCCCCCTTCTCCTCCCAGCCGTGCTGCTTGCTGCTGGCACATGATATCAAGTTTCAAGGTAACTCAGTCTCTAGCACAGGCTGCACTCTCTCTCCATCTCCATAAGGGGGGGGAAACGGGCTGCTCGGTGCTTCCCGGTACTTCGCTCCTCCACCCTTCCATCCCTCCGGGTCAGGCCTACCTCAGTTGGGTCATGTGGCTTTCCCCTTACCCCCCCCCCCCCCCCCCCAGCTAGCAGCTGGGCGGGGGAAGAGACAAATTGCTTCTCACCGGAAATTCAAAGAGAACTCCAAGGAAAGAGAGCCCTGCTTTTAACCCCTGGGTCAGTGTTCTCAGAGGCGGATCCAATGCTCCAGTGGTCAAAACCAGGTGCCAATCTTAAAATCCGAATACCTATTGGTGACCACAGCACAAACAACATATCCCAGATGTCCCATTTCCGGTCAAACCACCACACCCCAGTTGGTCAAGAAACATGCCCAGCATAGTGTTTCCTCCACCCATTAAGGAGGGTAATGCTCAGGAGATAGAGGAATTTGGGGGGATGCCCCTCAGTCCATAGAGGGGATACTACTGAATACAGGGGGAGAATGTTCCTTTATCCATCCTCATCTCAACCAGCCATCACTTCCCTCCCTCCAACTGCCTGCTACACATTGAACATACTGAAATTCTTATAGGTTTTTATTTATTTGGACATAAAAGCATCTCTTTCAGGAGACAGCAGGGGGGGAAGTCTTTTTCACTTGATATTTGTGCTTGCATTAGTGAAGACCACTTAACAAGTAGCTCATTGCTGCTTACAAAGAGTTATTTAATTGTCAGAACATTAAAAGAAAAACCAAAACAAAACCCCAAACCACAAAAAATCAATTGCCTTGGCAATGAATGAACAGACCTTTATGGAGGGCTGAATGAATTCCACTAGATTTTCCAATTATATGGGGTGACCAGACCTCAAGGATGAATCTTAGGTAATCCAGGATATTTTTTTTTAGGAGACGATACCAGCACACAGTATAAATACGCCAGAGCCTCTTTCATTTGTGGACTTCGGCTGTTGACTGGATATCTAGTCAAAAAGACATGAGAATATAAGGGTTGAGCTTGGATAAGTAGGCTCAGGCCTCCCTGCTACCAAAGATGCTTTTCATGCTTGTTTGGACCCCAGCAGAGCTTCCCTGCTCCCACCTGCCTCCGTGATTCTGGCATCCATTGGGAAAAGCCAGTAGCATCATTTGGGTAGCAGAGGCAGGAGAGGAGGAAAAAAATTATGCAGAGATGCTTCCTACAGTGATGGACATTTTTTTCCCCAAAAGGCTTTTTTAGTGGCAATGAGCATGGATCTGGGCAAATGAAGCAGATAGATGGATTTTGCCCCAAAACACCCCATTGTGTTCCTCCTGTGCAACCTGGAGTCATGGCAGTGACCCACTATCCAACTCCCATCTCTGTCTGCTGCCAGTTCTTACAAAAAACCCAGATCCCAGGAAATTTGCAGCCACATCATTCAATGCTTTGGGATTCTTGTTTGAGTCAAAAACATTGTGTTTTACAAGCTCCTTGAAGCAAACACATCCCTTTCTAAATGCCTGGAAAACTCACAGCAAACAGGGAGTGTTCCCATATTCCAGCAAACTGATAATGTTTAATGCTATAAACATCTGCACTATTATTTCATTATTAAGCATTCCTCCATTTGCTGCTATCACGAGGTTATTAGGATTTTCCATGGTTTCACAGAATCGATTAGGTTGGAAAAGACCTCTGAGATCATCGAGTCCACCCTATAACCGAACACCACCATGTCAACTAGACCATGGCACTGAGTGCTATATCCAGTCTTTCCTTAAACACTTCCAAGGATGCTGACTCCATCACCTCCCTGGACAGCCTATTCCAATACCTATCACTCTTACTGTGAATAATTTCATTATAATATCCAGCCTAAACATCCCCTGGCAAAGCTTAAGGCTATGTCCTCTCTTCTGGTTGCTAGTTGCCTGGGAGAAGAGGTTGATGCCCATCTGGCTACAATCTCCTTTCAGGGAGTTGTAGAGAATGATAAGGTTCTCTCTGAGCCTCCTTTTCTCCAGATCAAACATCCCCAGCTCCCTCAGCTGTTCCTCATAGGACATGTGCTCCAGACCCTTCACCAGCCTTGCTGCACTTCTCTGGACCCACTCTAGCACCTCAATGCCTTTTTTGTAGTGAGGGGCCCAAAACTGGACACAGCACTCAAAGCGTGGCATCACCAATGCCGAGTACAGGGGGACAATCACTTCCCTGGTTCTGCTGACCACACTATCTCTGATAAAAGCCAGAAGGCCATTGGCCTTCTTGACCACATGAACACACGCTGGCTCATGTTCAGCCAGCTGTCAAACAGCACCCCCAGGTCCTTTTCCGCTGAGCCACTTCCCAGCCATTCTGCCCCCAGCCTGTAGCGCTGCATGGAACTATTGTGGCTGAAGTGTAGGACATGGCACTTGGTCTTCTTAAACCTCATGCTCTTGGTCTCAGCCCATCTATCCAGGTCCCTCTGCAGGGCCTTCCTACCCTCCAGCAGATTGACATCCTCTTCCAACTTGGTGTCATCCACAAATTTGCTAATGGTAGATTTGATCCCCTCATCCAGATCATCAATAAAGATATTAAACTGTACTGGGCCCAACACTGATCCCTTAGGGGGCACTGCTAGGGACTGGCTACCAACTGGATGTGGCACCATTCACCACCACTCTCTGGGCCTGCTTGTCCAGCCAGTTCTTAATCCAGTAAAGAGTACCCCTGTCCAAGTCGAGGGCTGCCAGCTTTTCCAGGAGTATGATATGGGAAACAGCTTTGCTGAAGTCCAGGTAGACAACATCCACAGCCTTACCTTCATCCATCTGATCATAAAAGGAGATCAGGTTGGTGAAGCAGGACCTGCCCCTCCTAAATCCACGCTGGCTGGGCCTGTTCCCTTGGTTGTCCTGTAGGTGCTATGTGATCACACACAGAATGATCTGCTCCATAACCTTGCCCGGTACTGAGGTCAGGCTGACAGGCCTGTAGTTTCTTGGATCCTCCTTCTGGCCCTTCTTATGGATGAGCATCACATTGGCCAGCTTCCAGTCATCTGGGACCTCCCTGGTCAGCCAGGATTGATGATAAATTATGAAGAGTGGCTTGGTGAGCTCTTCTGCAAGTTCCCTCATCACCCTAGGATGGATCCCATCTTGTCCCATAGACTTGTGAGCATCTAAGTGGCCCAGCAGGTCTCTAACTGTTTCCTCCTGGATTTCAGGTGGACTATTCTGCTCCCCATCCCTGTCTACCAGTTCGGTGGGCTGGTTGTTCTGAGGATAACCAGTCTTACTGTTGAAGACTGAGACAAAGAAGGTGTTAATTACCTCAGCCTTTTCCTCATCTTTGGTAACTATATTTCCCCTGTGTCCAATAAAGAATGGAGGTTTTCCTTGGTCCTCCTTTTGTTATTAATGTATTTATAAAAACACTTTTTATTATCCTCTACAGAAGAGGCCAGATAAAGTTTTAATTGAGCTTTTGTCTCTCTAATTTTACTTCTGCATGACCTAATGACATCCTTAAACACTAACACTTCCTGAGTTATCTGCCCCTTTTTCCAAAGGTGATACACCCTCTTTTTTTCCCCAAGTTCCTGCAAAAGCTCCCTCAGGGCTCCAGCAGGCTCTGCTCAGCATATTGTGTAAGCTTATTTTGAAATGAGAAAAAAAAAAAGCAAAGGGATTGAAAGAAAAGTGACTCTGCTCTCAGGAATTTAGGGAATTAGTTGTATTGATCACTCATAATTGGGTCTACAGAAATGGCCATCCACAGCAGAGCTCAGTTCTGCACAGAGTGGAGAAATCAAGGCAATAACTTGATGCCTCCAAAGTCTTTGGGGCAACATTGCTTGGAAATTTGGTGCAGATGTTCATCACCAGTGATGCCCCAGCACAACCACATTATTCAATTTTTTTCCCATATGTTTTATACCCTCCTGAATTTTCCTGAGTGACTGACCTGACTTGACCAGTTATTTCCTAATACACAAGAGGTTGTGAGGCTTCCCACCACCTGCCTCAACTTTTATGAACATCAAATCCTGCCCAAAATCACTCAATAAAAGGCCACAGTCAGGATTTCTCTAGTGTTGAGCGTGCTCATGCTGCCTGTGGGCTTGGAGCATCATCCTGCTCTGGGCAGAGATGTTGCAGAAACTGCTACATCCATACAGAAATCCTGGAGGATGAGACACCAAAGCAATAACCAAAAAAAATATTAAAAGCTGCTGAAATCAAGAAAGTCCAGATGAAGGTGAGTGTGGGAGATTCACACCATGGAAACACTCAAATTTATCAGTAATAGCTCCATGCTTGGTTCTCCCAAGCTGTGGCAAGAGGACACATCTCCCATTAATTGGAAGTGGCAGAAAAATTCTGGTATGGCTTTTTTCCTCGACACATGAACACTTTTAAGATGATGAAACCATGTCATCTGTACTTTTTTTCCCAAGCTCCACCAGTTTTATTAGGAGTTTGGAAAGAAAAAGTTATTTTTCTTTCATTCAGGAAAAACCAAAGCATTTTATCAAAATGTAATAATAATAATAATAATAATAAAAGTTAACACAGGTCCTGTTCAGTTCTCAGTTCTCAGCCTTGTCCTGGTGCCAAGTTCATGAATGTAGAGGGGAGGTAAGCTGGATATCTTTAGTTTTGCTTGTTTTGTTTTGACATAGCTAAAGGTTTTCCTGTAATCAAGGACCTTGAGAGAAAACATCAAGTTTAGCACACAGTGAGCTATCTCACCTGCTGGGACTACTCCCAGTCAATCAAGTCAAGAGCTGTCTAAATCATCATTGATATCTGCAATAATAACTTGTCACTGAAAATGGGAATAGAACTGTGTTCCTGATAAGGTTTTTAAATGTCTTTAATTGGATCTTTCCTCAGTGATATTAGGATTAGACACAAATTAAATTATCCAATTGCAAAAGTGTTTCAAACTATGAATTTATATATATATATATATATATATATATATATATATATATATGCATTTATGGATTTTTTTAAGAGCACACCTTTGACCCAAGGCACCTTCTCATGCCGTTCCTAAACTTCTCACCATCTCACCCTCTCTTCTCCTTCATTCCTCTGTGATATCTAGGGCTGGATTTCCCACCAAACATCAACCCTGACATAACACTCAGCATGGTATCATCTACCCATAATTGCTAACAAAAGTCTTCTAATTTTCATAGAACCATTGAATGGTTTGGGTTGGAAGGGACCTTTAAAGGCCATCTAGTCAAACCCCTCTACCATGAGCAAGGACACCTTCCACTAGATCAGGATGCTCAGGTTTTGTGGTACCCTCACCTTGGCCACTTGTGGAGGTGGCATTGCACACACAACAAATAATCCAGCATGAAGAGGTAAAGGCAACAGATAAATTACTGTAGATGTCCACCAAGAAATCATAGCACCAAAAGTAGATTGGTCTTATGGACCTGTCCTAGAAGGGCCAGGACCCAGATGGGAGTTCCTGGGGCAGGAAGGCGATCATAGCATCCTAGAATGGTTTGGGTTGAAAGGAAACGTAAAAATCACCTAGTTCCAACCCTCTTCTATGGGCAGGGACACCTTCCTCTAGACCAGGTTGCTCAAAGCCCCATCCAACCTGGACTTGAACACTTATGGCGAGTGGGTGTCTATCACCTCTCTGGGCAACCCATGCCAGTACCTCACCACCCTCACAATCAAGAATTTCTTCCCAATCTCTAATCTAACTCTGCTCTCTGTCAGTTTGAAGCCATTCCCCCTTGTCCTGTCACTCCATGCCCTTGACAAAAGTCCCTCTTCAGCTCTCTTGTAGCCCCTTTAGGTACTGGAAGGTACTTTAAAATTTCCCCAGAGCCTTCTCTTCTCCAGGCTGAACAACCCCAACTCTCCCATCCTGTCTTCTTAGGAGAGGTGCTTCAGCCCTGTGATTACCTTCATGGCCTCTTCTGGACTTGCTCCAACAGGTCCATGACCTTCTTATGTTCCTAGGAGGCAGCTCTCTGCTGAAAAATGAATGCTGTGGGCACCACCAAAGAAGAGAAGAACCTATGGTCCTTCCTCCTTTATCCATCAGCACATTGTGCTTAAAAAAAGTTGGCTCGACTGGTGTCAGTACGACATGTTGTTTAACTGGGGCCAAAGTTGAGAGCAAGTTCAGCACATCTCATGCCCAGTAATCTCTCTTGGCTGACCTTAAGCAGCATTTGCAAGCCTGAGGCAGAGCCATGACTCCCATCTTCTCTATTTGTTGAGATGGAAGAGATGGTGACACAAACCCCAGAACTTTTTATTAGTTTTTGCATGCTCTTCTGGACTGTTCTCAGGACAGTTCGTGGCATTCCAGTTGCAGTTTTACCCCTCATGCTGCTGGCAAGTGCTGGTTTTGCAGGATATCAGGAAAAACATCTCCCTGAACTCTTACTCAAAAGCAAACATCAAGGCAAGGAAAACACCAAGTATGATGTGCAACCACACAACTCATCAAAACAAGGAAAAACAGGCACAAGAAAGGAAATTTTACTTCCTTTCTAGTTTCTCAGATAATTTGCAGGCTATTTGGGTGGGAGAACAACCAAAAAAAAAAAAAAAAACCAAACCAAGAAAAATCCTTAAAGACAGATTTCCAGGTATGCTTTAAAAAAAAAAAACAAACAAAAAAAATCAAATTAAAGAATATATCCTGCTGCAGAAAAGGATCTTTGTGCCTTTAACAGTTTGTGGCAGCCTAGATATACCACCCATAGCAATATTTGCCCCAAACTTTTTATATCTCCCTACGCACAAGGGCTAGAAATTTTCACCTCCCAGCTTTTGATGGCTGGGATGGTTTCTGAAAAGCTAATTTAGAGAATGGGATGGTCATTTGTTAAGCTCCTGTTGTTTGCAAAGAAAATAAACCCTTACATACTGCAGGGATGCCACCACCCAAGGTGGTCCATGGGGCTCCTCCTCCACACCAACACAAGAGCCCCCAAAGAGCTGAGGCAGTCAGTCACATCAACATATACTTAGAGTCTTTAATCTGTGGACTATTGACATGATAGACCATAATATCTCTTTAGGAACTATTACAACCCATTGCGTCAATAGGTACTTATGGAGTCCTTAATCTGCAGATTGACAGGCTAGACCACAAATTTGTGTCTATGTCTAACTAGGCAGCTCTTATTACTCATCATAGTAGTCATGCAGGCTAAAGAGCCTTAAGATTATTTGTTAAATTTTCTAACAAGTTGTCCACTCAATCATTCAAATGGCTCCTTGCTCCTAGCAAAATCAGTCAACCTTGCACAAAAATAAATGTCCAACTGATTTCCCCCATGAATTCAGTTGGATGATATTTTCTAAAGACTGGCATCCAGAAGTCAAGATGTTGCCAATGGATTTGTAACCTTGCAAGTCCAATGGAATCAAAGGGGATAAAATGTGGCAGAAGCCAACAGGAGAAGGAGTCTGGGATTTCCTGATATTTCTAGGGAAATATTTCTTTGGTTCAGACTCATGCTAGTGGCAACCTACAAGCTTGGGAGTACTCTGCTCAGACCCCTTGTGACCCAACCAAGAACTTCCATCACCTTTACCACAGCTGGGAAACCTTCTTGTGAAATCAGGACAAACACAAGGTTGGGTTAGACAGTGGGTATAGATGATTGATCCTCTCAGGTTCCCACCCCAACTTGGTGGTGCCTTGAGTCAACCTTCTCCCAACCTGGAACCCAGGCCTGACCTTTGAGGGTTAATTTAGGGATATGATAATAATAGCAAGAAAATAAAGTGAGAAAGGGTCCTTGCAAACATGTTCTTGCAGACCTACAAAGCCTCACGAGTGGGCACGAGTATGGCAAATGTCAAGGCTGACCCAGGAGGAATGTCCAAGATTGAAAAATATGGGGTGATTGATGTCCCCTGCATCAAAGGATGATAAAGAAAGAACCAAAGAGAAACCACTGATTTCATGGAGTCCACCAAACCAGAAATTTGATTCATAAACATCTTATTAGTCACTGCTACTGTCTAATTACGGTGATTAATCAATTACCACAGCTAAAAACAACTTGAGAAGAGAAGAACCTTTTTTTTTTGTGCCAGCCAAGTAAAGTTGGAGCTACAAGGTGAGGCAGAGAATACACAGGCACACACCAAAAATGCCTGTCTGCCTGTGTCCAGCGGTTAGAGAGGAGCCAGCTGACTCCAGTTTGCTCCATACCAGGCTTTGGGCCTCATCAGTTATGCAAATTATAGAGTACCATGCTGTCTGAAGGACAAATTTTGACTCAGCCCAGAGGAAAGCCTTAGAGGAAGGGTGGGGGTAAAGTAGCCTGCCAAATCCACTCATAATATTTACAGTAAATGGGCTTCTTTGCTGATGTTTAGTATACAGTCAGTCTAATAATTTTTCATTTAAAGAACCTTCTTTATCTCCATCTCCTTCTATTCCCCTCAAAGGTGTGGGAAAACTTTTCCCTTGTTTCAAAAAAGCAGTAGGACAGGAATCCCTTCCCCAAGCCTCAACATGGTAGTCAGGTGGGATAAGGGGATGCTTTAAGAGGGAACACCCTTCCAGAGGGTTGCTGCTAACATCCACAGGGGTTTTTAAGATTCCTGAACCATCCCAATAGGCACAAGGGCATGCAGATCTATGTGGAAAATCCCCAAAAATCCTATTTTGATGTTGAAGCCACAAGAAGCCACCGGGCCATGCCAACCCTGGGGTCACAGTCCCCCTCAACACAGACAGCAAGTTTGGGTTTAGAGGATGAAGATCTTGAAAAGCTTTTGAAATTAAAAATAAAGCTCCACTGTCACAAGGTTGCTTAGTACCCAGTGATGCCCTCGGGAGGGCAGGGATATAGTCCCTAGGAAAGCCACAGCTCTCCATAGACAACATATAACTGTGTGGGTGGCAAGTTAAAAACCTTGTAAAGACCTTAATAAAAACTGAAGCAGAGCAGTCTAAGATATCCATACTGTCATGGTTATAGAGAAAAGGGGTGAAGTTTCTAGCACTGTTTGATTCCATACTGCCCTCATCATGGTGGTAGCATGGTTTCAACAGAAGAAAGCCAGGGCAGAAGGGTAGTCATCCTTTTTTGGGCTCAAGGGAGGGGTTTTCAGGTTTTGGGGTCAGCCCAGCATACCTAGTCCCTCTCTGCTACCGGCAGTCCCTTTCCTGTTTCTCCAAGCCACGTTTTTTCTGGTTTGGTGTTGAAAGACAGCACTGGTGAGCCTAAGATGCTGCTCCAAGAAAAAGAAAAGGAAGTGAGCAGCAGCAGCATGGAGTGGAGCCCAGCCAAGCCATGTGGACCCCAAGCTGCAGTAGCTGCCATAGCTGCAGCCAGAACCCAAGCCACAGACAGAACCACCAAGCACTCCAGTCCTGCTCCAGCAAAGTCAGGCCCAGGAGAATGGTCCCGTGACCTGTTTCAGAGCCCTGTCATGTCCCACCAGGTTTTGTCTTGTCCCTGTTTTTTCCATTGTTTTTGGTTAGGGTAAGAAAGCTCAGCAGCAAGCCTACCCAACATTTTGTCTTCCCATACACCACGTGGCTCAGCAGAGGGCCAGTCGCCATTTTGCCTTTGTCTGGGAAACCATGCCGGGTGCTGTCTTTGAGAAGTGTTTTTGTTTGTTCAGTGGTGAATACCCTTTTGTGGGTAAAACACTCTTTCTTTTGCACACTCTTTTATTAATATTTTTGTTGTTACGATTTTTCAGTAAATTGTGATTCCATCGTATAATCTCTCCTAGTGTTTCCTCCACTATCAGAAGGGGGCAGGGGAAAAAGGGCAGCTTGAGTGGGTTTGACTTTCCCACTGGGTTTTAAACCAAAATACAAACTGATACCTAATACACAGATGTGTGTTAGGATATCCCCCCAAATGCATTCCATACAACACACATGGCATTACTGCCGGTCTCATTTCACTACAAAAAAAAAACCTTTCTTCTCAGTACACCAACCAAGAATTATTTGCAAAGACTGAAAACAGACATAAAAACATGCTTCCCTCCCACACCAAAAAAAGCCCATCTCCCCCATGCTGCTCCCTGTGAGCAGCATCCCTCACAGGGATGTAAACACATGGTAAAAGCAGGGTAGGAACAAAAGTCCTTCTCATGCTTGTTGTGCCCTGATCCATAACAATTATGAAAACTGTTTAGCTGGGCTGGCATTTGGAGCATTTACTGCATTCCTGTCAATAAATTCCAGTCATGAATCTGATTAAAAGGTCTCCCTGCCACCCCCTTCTCCCTCCCTCCCTCCTTCCTTCCCTTCATTCCTCCTGGCTTTCTTTACAACCTAATACCCTGTCGATGCAGGGCCAGGGCCTACTTAGGGGAAAAAAACCACCCAGTGCCAGACTGGAGAAAGCATGCAGACTGAAAAAGTTAATAATTACTTGTTTGACTTTATAATCTAATCACACCTATTCCTAAAATCAGGCAGTGAAGCATGCTGGTGTACAGACAGGGTTGCTACCCAGGGATGGACCGATGAACAAACAGCATCAGCCCCTACCCAGGTAGGGAGAAAGAAAGGGATGGACAGACAGAATGGACAGTGTTTGGATGGAGTTCACAAGCTTGACCACGCACACATCCCTTCCCTTGTCTCTCACTTTGCTCTGGATTAATAACATGTAGCAATTATAGAGAATATTACATTCATTAACTAATTAACCCTCCTGATGCTCCGTCAGAGCTGGCACCCTCTTTTTGCAGATGGAGGCCGGCAGAGGTTTGCCCTGGGCTATGAATCAGGGCAGGTGGGCAGCACACAGATTAAGAAAGAAAAAAAAAACCCAAAAAGCTCTTTGTGGCTCATCCCACCCCACTTTTGGGTGCAGCAGCTGAGGTGTGACCCAGCCATGGACTGTGCCACTGCCAGCCAGGGTGGCACCACCGAGACCAAGCAGCATCCTCCCATGGTGTCCCAGGGTGACATTATGATGCTTGTATCCCCATCTGTGTGTTCTGTTTATTCTGGATATTATGTTCTGTGCCTTCAAGACTGGCTCTGAAGACCAAATGTTTTTTTTTGGTTTTGTTATTAGCCTGCTCCCCCACAGCTGGCGGGACACACAGACGGTGCAGTACATAGTGCTGCTTTTGCTTTTTGCTTTGCTCTTGCTCTTGCTTCTGTTTTGCTCTTGCTTTTTGCTTCTGCTCGTTAGTTAGTCTAGCTAAGCAGTCCAAATTTTTCCTTGGACTGTTTTTCCTTTCCCTTTTTTGGGACTACTCGAACCTGCTCCGGACTGGGACCTGGGAAACACCAAGTTTGCACCTTGTGGCCTGCAGCAGCTGCCCCCAGCACCGGAGGGACTGAAAACAGTGACCACTCCCAAGAGAGACTTTCTGAATTTGTCATCTTTTTCAGAGCAGTGAGTGTTGTCATCCGGTATTGTTCATTTTGTGTGCTGGGAGGTGCTTTGCCTGTTAACTAAACAGGTTCTTTCCACTTGTCTCTGAGGAATCTTTCCTGAACCGGTTGGGGGGAGGGGCTGTGAAGGTTTGCTTTCTGGAGGGGCCCCCTTTTGGAGGTTTTCCCCCAAATTTGCCCTAAACCAGGACACATGGGGGCAAAGATCAGGTAATTTGGGGTGTCACCAACACCCAGCAACATCATCCTGGGGGGACAAAGCCCCAGGGGATCTGGGGCTCAGCACCACCCTTCAGCAAACCCAGGACCAATCACACTGGCTGTTCCAGAAAATAACCTTAGTGCAACATCTCAGGTAAGCCAAGGCTTCATGCTCTTGACACCCAGGATACATTTTCTATGCTTGGCTGTGACAAAGAACAGGAAAACTACAGGTCACTGTGTATGACTTATGGGTTTGTTCCTTTATCATGAGCTAAAAAGTCTCAGCCTGGCTTACAAAGAAAATTATTCATCAGTTCAAACACAGTGATGTAACTTCAGGGTCCCAACTCTTTTTCCAAATAAAACTTCTGTTATTTTATTCCCACTCAAAGGGTGATTTTATGGAGTTATTTACTCTGTCTGCTTTGCCTGGAAAGGTACTGCCAGAGCTCAGCCACAGGGTCATTGGCACCTGTCCTGTGTGGGCAAGTAGGATCTCATCTTATGGTTTAATTTCTCAACTATTTTGTCATTTCCCCTGCTTTTCTATTCAAAATCTCACCTTGCACACCAACATGCAGACATACAACCCCTCTCATATTACTTTGCATCACTGGCAGTGATCCCCAGCAATTTTTAGTATCCATAAATTCAACCCATTGTTTTCCATCACTTAAAATCATTAGATTCAGAGCCAACTTCACTGGTTGTAAAACTGAAGGATGTTTGAACTTCCACCACCTACCCAACACCTGAGTTTCTACAACACAAAGCAAACTCTTATTGATGCAGATTTGGCAGTTCTACAAACAAAATCTATTCAACTTTTTCTATGTATTATATAGAATTCTATAAAAATATAAAATATTTTCAATATACAGTGAATATATTTAATATATTCAACCTATATAAAATATAGGTTATATAATATATATTATATATTCATTATATATTGAATATATCGATATATTATATATAATTATATATATTGAATATATTTATATATACATATATAGGCTGAATAGATTTTGCTGAATATATAACCATCCATAGTCTCATTCATTTTGTACACATATAGGTACATATTTGCAACAAGGCTTAACAGCCCAAGTGCTTCTGAATTATTCTTTTAATAGCAATATCTGCCTTTCCATCTGCTCAGGAATTCAGGGAAAAAACAGGAAAGTCCATGGGAGCCAGAACTTCACCCCAAAGATAGCTCACCAAATCCCAGCACTCCACCGGGCATCTTACTTCATCCCCAAGGATGGGGCACAGAGCTGGGTATTCACCATTGCACATGGAGAAACATCACCAAAAGCCCACTGGGCATTTTACTTCATCCCCAAGGGAGGTTGAGGAAGCATCACAGAGCTGGGTACTCGCCATTGCACATGGAGGAGCATCAGTGAAAGCATCATCAGGACCTCCTGCAACCACCCTACAGTGCTTTGGCATTGTCAGCACAAGCCAAGTGGAGAGCTGAAGCCAGGAAGTTTTTTATACAGAGGTTAAAAGGGTAGAAAAGGACTGAGACAGCTCTTACAGGGTGGGGGGGTTTTCCCCCTTGCAAGTTAAAACCAAGATAATGATACTGTGTGTGGACCAATTTGAAGGGCTGAGCAGCCAAACCAAAATTAGTCTCCCAGGCAAGAGCTTCCTAAGCCTTAGAGTTTAGGAAAGAAAGCTGAGAAAAAGCATGAGAAAAAAAAAAAGATTCCTTGGGAAGCTGGAGTTCACACTCAAGCAAAGGTGATCCTGCTAGTCAAATATTTTTCTGGCATAATTAAAATCAAGTGCTGGAACAGACTCCCTTGGAAAAGCAAGGCCCATAGGATGCGTTTTTCCTCCTTTTCTTCCTCCTCCTCCCCCAGCACTTTCTTTCACTAATAACTATATTTTCTTGTGTTTTCTTTTTCTTGTCTCTTTTCTCCTAAAAGACTGATGCAATTTCCTGTCTTGTCCCAATGTTTCCTGTTAATTAACAGGGTGAAAGTTATCATCAGGCATTTAAATGACTACCCGAAAGAGGAAGGGAAAAAACACAGCAAAAATAAAGAGAAAAGAAAAAAGAAAGGGGAGAGAAGGACTGTCTATTAACAAGCACCATGTCACATCCCTAACAGCACAAAATCCCCTGGAAAAAAATTTTGGACCCAACAACTTGAGTCCATCAACAAAGACCCCCCCAGGGGTGGTTGCCACAGCAGGTCTGTGTACAGGGGATGTGAGCCCCCACTCTTCCCTGGATGAGAATGGAAAATTCCTGCAATGCTTTCCCAGAAAAGCTCTTTTCTTGCATTAGAAGGAGGATGAGGAGAAAGAGAAGAAATGAAAAAAAAAGAGAAATAAAATTTAAAAATAAATAAATAAAGTAAAATAAAATAAAATGCAGAGAAAGAGGCAGCTGACAACATCCGAGATGTTGCTTTTATTGAAAGAAATTAAAAGAATAAAAAAAAAAACAGAACAAAGTGAATAATCCAAAGCAAGTGAACAGAAATCCTGGGAGTTGCTGCGCTCCTTCCCTTCCTTGACTTTAGACCCATGCAGGATCAGGCCACTGTCTCCTCTGTGCCTTCCTCTTCCTCAGCAGCAACTGTGACTCAGCCAGTACCCCGGCAGCATCAAAGCCAAGCCAACAGGCTTGGCACGCTGATGGGGGGTGAAAACAAAGCAATTTAGGCAAAAAAGTGAGGGTGGTTAGAACAGAGACCATGCCTCAGCAGTAAATATCTCAGTGCTGAAAATTAACTGGAAAGGAAGCTCCTTTGCGACAGTAGGCAGGCGGTCAGGCAGGGGATGGCAGAAGGACCTGGCACCTACCTGTTGCCCAGCCCATCACCCTCCTAAAGCACCTGATTAGGGATGGGGAGGGAGTCCTTACACACCATTTATTCCATGTGCACTCGAAAATGGGGTCTATCTTTTTTAAAGTCAGCATGGAGGTTTATGATCTTGGATGCTGCAGTTCAAAATAGACATGTCCCATGCCGGCAGTAGGGAAATGCATGTGGTTAGTGGTACTGGTTCCTCTAGGGTAAGTAATATCCACTGGCAGACAGTGGAGATGGAAACAATACAGCCCACATCCCTGCCAGCCTGGGGCTGCTTCTCTACAAGTGTTTTTGTCCCATCGAGTTTTAAATGTCTCCAATGATCTAGTTGCCCATGTTCATGGGGACAGCTTTTGCAAGCAGAGCATGGTCTGAATTGACACCTAACCTCCAAAATTCACCTTTTTGTCCTCATTCCTCCCCAAAAAGTGTCAGTTTACAGGATAAAACACGAATGGTCCCATCATGAAGGACTTGCTGGTGGTAGGGTCTTTTTCTGCATTTTATTGTCAGCTGCTCTCAAAGGACCATTTGGTTGGGAAAATCTATCAGTATCCAGAAAAATGGATTTAATGGAGCTATACAGGGATGGATTGAAATACCCAGCATTTAATGGGGGGCACCACCTCTGCCATCATTTCTGTTTAAACCCATCAGAGAGGAGTATCTAGGAAAGGTTCAAAAGGCCCTAAAGCATTTAAAAAGTAATTATTAAATGGGTCCTATTTGCTTTGGGGGAATTTTAATTGGCGAAGAGCCCGGAGCTGGCAGGAGGATAACCTCAGCATCCCCACAGCAGCACAGGGGTTATCCCAGGGTGTTCCTGGGGGGGGGGTCACTGCAGGGTGAGAACCTCCTTAAAAAAACCTCACAAGGTTGAAGGAGCCAGAGTGGGTCACCAAGCCAAAAGTCCCAGGGTTGGTGCCAAGCTCCCGGCTCCCTCCTCCCTGTCAGTCACAGTCAGATGATGTGCAAGGCAAGTTGAGAGGTTCCTAGTCCAACCCCTGATAACTTTGTCCTTTCCAAGACGGGATGGTAGGGTTTTAGGTAAGCAGGGAGGAGAGGTTATCTCTCCAATGAAGCTGGGAAGGAAAGGGTGCAATGCCCTGTGATGCTCAAAACAAAACAAACAAAAAAACCCAAAACAAAACAAACGAAAAAAAGAAAAAAGTATGCATGCTCAAAAATAAACTAAGAGTAAGTGACTTAAAAAAAATCCCCAGCAATTTTTATCCCTGGGACAAATATGCAATCCTAGTTCCACAGGAAGATGTCAATTTCAGATTATAATAGAATGCCAATTTGTAAAAAAAAAGGCACTTCACAGGTGGTTATAAACTCCATACAAAAGGGAGGTGGAAAGAGGAGAAATGGGAAAACACAGGCAGAACTCAGCCAGAGAAACTGCATGGGATCCTGTTTACATGGGGACATGTAATGAGGAGCCACTTTGGAGCACAAATAGCTCTGGATTTGGGCAAGGTGCTTCTTCCCTAGTGAGCAGATACCAGCAGGGATCAGAGTCATAGTGAAACATTTCTGACCTGTCTGCAATTTTGAAATGAAATATCATTCAGCCAAGTGGTCCCTTAAACCTGATTAGGTCCCACCACCAGAAGAACCAGAGAAGGGAGTGATGCTGATGCTTCTTCAGACTCCAGAGGTCTTTTCCTGTCTTTTTGTTTCAGAGGAGTTGGGAGGAAGAAATTGAGGCTGGGCTTGCTGCAGAAGAGCCCCATGGGTCTCCCATCCTCGATCCTTGCAAAGCCTTGTTTGATCCAGCATCCACCAAGAATTGTCACTCAATATCCACTGGCTCCAGGAGACCCTGGGGCAGTTCCAGAGTCAGGAAAAGTCAACAGGATTGGGCTGAAATCTAGATAAACTTCCAGGTTTGGTATTTTATGAATAACCCCTAAAGTGGAGGTGGTCAGGACATAAGCCAGCTCATCTTGCTTTCCCTCTGTGATGGCTGGTTCTGGGCTTCTTGGAGAGTTTCACTTTGCCAGCAGATCCAGCACCATCCATTTATCCTGCAAGAGAGACATCTTCTCACCCACCATGAGCACCATAACCTTCCATCAGTCTCACGCCATGCATGGGTCAAGAGGAAGGTGTCCAGGGCTGAGTGAAGATCATAGCATGGAAAGCCAGCATTAACACAATCGAGCACCATCAGCTCACTTCTACCCTTGCAACAGAACTTTCTCCATGGGTCATATGGGAATTCGGCTCTGACTAATCCAATGTCTCCAGACCACAGGCCAGCCACATCCAGGGTCTCCAAGCATGACTTTACTTGTTTGAAAGAAGAGTCATAACCAAAGATATCTGCCAAGAATGAGTCAGCTTAAAATACAGGAAAAACTCTCCTCTGTCTCCCATTTACAGAATTTATTTTTATCGACAATGGGATATTTTTGGGTTTTTTTTAACCACATTGAGGATAGAAAGGATCTGGGCTGAGCACAACCATGTCAGTGGGAGACACCATGAGCCAGGAGTCCTTACCTACCCACAGAGTGACCACCTATGAAAATAAATAAAGGTAACGATAAGTGGAGCCAGTGTCTCGGGGAGAGCAAGGAGCATCAGCTGGAGAATAGGATGGCTGGGGAAGAGACAGCAGAGGTGGGATGAGAAGAGGACACCAGCACAGCATGAAGGACTATCCAATATTGCATTCCTGGGCCAGGAAGAAGAACAGAAAATAGGAGGGGGAGGAAAAGAGCAGCTCAGATCAGTTATTGCTAAGGAGAAACACTCCCCATACATACCCCAGGCCTCACTGCTCCCCCTCCCAAATCCTCCAGTGCCTCTGGTATCCATCAATGAAACTGCTTTCAGCCTCCAGACAGAGATTGAGACCCCAGTAGTGGCTGGATCTCAGACTCCTGATCATCAAAGGAACTTTGTGGAGAGATGCAAGGGCACTCATTTTGATCCCCTTTTTAATGCTCCTCTTGTCATCATTCTTTCAACGCCCCCCACCATGTGGTTTCCCTGACAGAATGGCTGTGAATCCCAGTCTGGCTGCATTCCCAAATTCTCATTGCTGAGAGCAATCTGCCTCATTAAATCGTGCCCTTCCAGCTTCAAGACATTAGAGGTCTACTGGTCTTGAACATTGCTACTACACCAGCATCCACTGCCCACCACTGGTGGTCAAAGCCTACGGTGCTATAGGAACCCACTACCACCAATCGCCCATGTCTTCTTCCTCGGCCACCTACTCCAGTTTCCAAATCTACCAAAATTGGCTTTTTTTTTTTGCTTTTATAAAGCCATCCTTTCATCAAGGAGCATCAAGAAGAGTGTACAGACCTGGTCTGGAGAGGATGAGGGATGCTGGATTCTCCAACCGGCATTATGGATCCCCATCTGCCCAAACTAGATAAGACCAAGCCAAAGCACTTGCCACATACCCTGCCAATAACCCATTAAAGCCCTCTTCAAATACATTTTTCTACTAACTAAAATATGCAGAAAGGGGTAGGAAAAAAGCAGGAGAAAGTCAGTTTTGGAGTATTGCTGCAAAGTGCATTTATTTTCCTTTCTTGACTGTGTCTCTTCGGTTGGGAATTTTCAGCTCTGCACTTCTGCATGCAGAAGGGAGATGCCAGTAAATCAAAGCAAATTAAAAAGAAAATGTTCTTTCATGTGGAAGCATTCAGCTTTGTTTCAGGGCTTTGGTAGCTAACTGTATTCCTTCATGAGTCAAGTCTCCTATCAGCTCCTCATTAAATTAAATGGCTACAATTACATTTGGAGAGGAAAAAAGAGCAGGTAATGATCACAAAGAGTTCTGTTTTCAGACCTGGTGGGAAATGAACATTTCATAAGACCAAAAAAATGCAGTACAATGAAATTATAAAAATAAAATAAGTTTAAAAGGCATTTTCAGGGCCAAATGTGCTTTCTTTTGGGGAGAAGGCTCTATTGAGGAGTTGGAAGTTCCCTTTCCAGAGGCCTTTGGGAGGCACCCAGAACAAGCCATGTTATTTCCGGCAGCCCAAGTCCTCACTTCCCACCTTCCCTTTGGGAGCAGAGCAGCCAGACAAGATGTTATCAATAGATTAACCCTTATAGAAAACCCTCTTTTAAAAGTGTGTACTTCTTTTGCTTATTTCATGTGGTATCCTGTGGAACTGAACTCTCTCCTTTGCAATGAGTATATTTCAGAAGGAAAAAGGAAAAAAAAATCTAACAACATCCTTATTGTATTGTTTTGCTTCTTGTCTTTTTTCTTTTTACAGTCTCTTTTTTTTTAATTCCCTAAAGCTATAGGCTTCAATAACAGTAACAAAAAAAACCTCAAAACCCAAAAGTCTTCTGTATTACAAAAAATAGTGTCAAGTTTCTCTGTTCCCTCTCCCCCTTCTTTTGATTAATTCTCATTAGGGCCTTTGAGTAAACAATATGCTCTTCTCTCAAATAACAGACAAGGCATATATTAGACCCAAATAAAAACAAACAAGACTCACTTAAAGACATCCACACCAAATGCAATTCCTGAAGAGAGGCAGGGGCAGATGCGTGCATGCAGTCACCAATGACCTATTTCTGAAATTTGTTTCAGGGCAATGAATAAAAATAATAAATAAATCAAGGAGACATCAGCACAAAAAGAAGGACCTTCAAACATCAGTCAGTGCATGCAGGTATATGGTTTCAGACACTCTAATACTGGTAGAGACAGAGCCCATCCACCAACTTGGCTCATCCATGATGGAAGATGAGGTGGTGAAGACATCACACCTTGGAAAAGGGGTGGGAGTTGGGACTAGATGACCGTTAAAGGTCTGCTCCGAACCAAAGCCCAAGAAGGGTGGAGAAACCACCCTCCAAACCTCCATCCCATAACAGTACCTGGAGGCTAAAGGAAATGGCAAACAGGAAAATTATTAAAATCATAGAATATCTCAAGTTGGAATAAATCCATAAGGATCATTGAGCCCAACTCCTTCTGCAATGTCCTCTGCAAAAAATGGGGTCACCTTTCCTTGCCAGGCACCATGAGCCTCACACAGATGCAGAATACTGGTTACCCTACCAGGAGCAAAGCCCAAGCACAGCTCTCATCCCAGAGACAAGAGGTGCCACCATCACCAAGTCAAAGAGACCTTGACACCAAATCCTTCTGCAAGGCACAACTGCACCTGCTCCCATAATCCATGTATCTGAACAAATCATCAGCCAACATCACTTAGCCTTCCCCAACAGGCCTCTTCCTGCCTCGGTCCAAAAATTAATGGGGCATAAGTCTGGAATTCAAAGGAAATATGGGCTTTCGGGGATGGAGAACCTCACCTGGGATTTCAGCACATTCTCAGCATGAGAGGTATGCGACTGCTACTAAAATAAAACCTAATTTCCCCTTCAAGCATGCCTTTCTCAACAACACACATCCCCAAAACTCCTCAGCATCACTTCGCCTTCTGTTGGGACCCTTGGTCAACTCAACCCACATCCAAGATCAAGAAAAAAAAGAGATGTCTTACCTGAAAGCCTCCCAGGGGCTAGACGATTAGTTCTCCCTGTTTCAGTGGAGGAAGGCACAGAATCTGGACAATCTGATGGAGTAGAGGCAAAGAAAAAAAATCCAGTATATAAGTAGTTCTTCGCAGGTTCCCAGCAATGCCATGAGCAGAACACACATTCCAAAGGGCTTAGCAAAAAACAATTACTAACTGTCCAGCACAGAGACTGTAGTTCATCAAGAAGCATCCACCCTAACTTGTTGCCTCAGTCAAGTCTGTACACTGTGCTTCCTCACCATCCAACGCTGACTATATATAGACTGGCAAAAATTACAGACTGGTTGCTACCTCTCCGCCCAAGTCACTGGGTAACAAGATCAAGGTTGTCGCCATTCTGATGTAAGCAAGCTCCCAAAAATGTTTAAATGCATTAGATACTTAAATATATAAATGTTTTACACTTCCAATTTAGTCAACACCTGTAACTCACCAAAATGGGAACTAAAAAGGGAATGCATCATTGCTGCACTTTTGCAGCAAACAGTCTACATTTGCATGTCTCCACTCAATTTTTGTCACCACCAGTTGCTGGTCAATCTTATACCCTGCTGTCACCTCCTAAGGCAGGTGGGCAACTGGATCTACTCCTCCATGCACCACCAAAGGGCAGAGTAAGATTGCCAGCCCTATTAAAAGTTTCTCCTGATGCATGAATGTAGTTGAGGTCAAGATTTGGAACTTTGCATCCCAAGCCTGTTCCTCCAGATGAGAACAGCCAGAAGCCAACACCAATCCCCTTGTCCTGCAGGCAAACTTCAACTTTTTGGTCACTACCATGTGGGGAACAAGCTCAAGGACAAACCTGAGAAGGCCTGTGAAGTTCACAAAACCTTCTGCTCCTCAGCAAGTTCCCAGAGACTTCAGGTTTTGTCAAATTTGGGCTCCCTAATGACATCACTTTGCTCACAGCTGTATCTCAAAGCAAGGGCCACCACCAGGAGTCAAGATAATTTTCTCCCTACTGATAAAGGAATTTTTCAAGATTTCATCCCTGAAATCCAAGTGGACAAGAAATTCCTGTCTGTATAACCTCATTTTATCAGAGTAAAGCCCTAACAGGAATATACAGTTTAACAGGATATACTTAATCAAACCAAAAACAATAGGGGAGACAGGAAATGGACTTACTTGCAAAATACTGTATATGATGCCTTGTCATGAGAAATATGGGTGGTTAGTTGTGTTGTTTTTTGGGTTTTTAACCCTTTATATTCCAGGCACAAGATTCCCCCTGCCCCTCTCCTGGGATGGCTACAACTTCTTGGGCAACAGACGCTTTCTGAATGCAGGCTGGACCACCCTGCTCTGCACTGGGCTCTTGCCCCCAGTTACAGTTCCCTGAAGAGTCCCTGTGGGATAGAGGACATAATTTGTCCTTTCCATGTTGTCTTGTTCTAGGGATCATATGCAACCAGGTCCCCTGTTAGCACATCAAACAGGATGGCAGGAGAGAATCCTATCCCAAATTAAAATGCATAACCCTAGCAACGGGGTGAAGTGCTTTCATGACTTATCAGCTCCCTTCTTAGATCTCATCATCCACAGTCAGTTCTTCTCATCAATGAATTATCTTCTGAAGTTGCTTTAAAAGATGCAATATTTCTCACAATATAAAACCATTGCACAGACATAAAATTAATCCTGGTGGCCACCAGCATAACTTTGCAACATGTCCAATAGCTCCTGGAAGCTGCCTAACTTTCAGCTCCCCTGAAATTCAAGGCCACAGGAAGGCATTCAGCTCTTCAATGACGTCTCAGTGGCTTTCTTGAACTCTCATACTCCAGCACCACCATGACTAGCCACCCAGGAGCATGATGGACACAGCAACTTGCAGCCCCTTTTCCCACTTAATGATGGGTCAAAATGCCTGCTTGAATTATTTGGAGGCACTGCTGTCCACCTCGCTTCCAACACAGCTGCAAGCAGCAGCTCCTGCAGGGACATCAGGGATGCTGAATGCCCACATGCCTCCAGGTTTGCAGGGTGAGACTAGCCCTGTGCAAACCACTGTCACCCATGCCTGCAAATGTCCCATGTAAAGAAGAGGGGAAGTCCTCTCCTTGATGAATGTCCTCCCCATCCCTGGAAGTGTTCAAGGCCAGAATGGATGGGGCTTTGAGCAACCTAGTCTAGTGAAAGGTGTCTCTGCCCATGGCAGGAGACTTGAAACTAGATTATCTTTAAGGTCCCTTCCAACCCAAACCATTCTAGGATTCTATGAATGAGCAAGCCAGCCTGGACCTCCAACCTTCCCACAGGTAACCTGGCCATCAAGGGCAGATCTTTCCACTCTGCCAGATCTAGTCTGCCAATGCACAAACTGATGTAGCATTTCACTGCCTGAAGCAGACCCCCAGTTTCCTGTCCATCCCTGCTTTCCTTCAGACAGTGACGCAGCCTGTATCAGCCTCCATCACCTCCAAAAAAACAGTTGAATCCCCATCATAATGGTTCTAATCTAAAAGAGGGGAGATTCAGACTAGATAGAATAGAGAAATTTTTTACAATGAGGGTGGTGAAACAGTGGCACAGGTTGCCCAGAGAGGTGGTAGATGCCCCATGCCTGGAAACATTAAAGGTTAGGTTGGACGGGGGTCTGAGTAACCTGGTCAGGTTGAAGATGTCCCAGATCGTGGCAGGGGGGTTGGACTGGATGAGCTTTAAAGGTTCCTTCCAATCCAAACCATTCTGTGATTCTATGATCATGGGCACTGGTAACCACTTTGAGAGCCCATATTGGTCCTGGTATGCCTGTCTGTCTCTCCATATCAAACACAAGACATGGCACTAAATACTTAAATATTTTTGTTGCCACTATCACACTTGATGGAAAAGTAAAAGTTTCTTGCTGAATGCAATTCCCAGCTCTATCAGCAGATGCAGCTGCCCAAGTCTAAATGGAGGGACCATCCTCCCCCCAGGGTCCCAGGGGAGAAGATGGCTGAGACAGGAAACTATTGATCCCTCCCCAGAAGAAATGCCAAGAAACCCTGAGCTTGGAAAACCCACCTGCAACAACAGACTTCCAGGCTCCACTTCAGCCTGTTGCAGCCCAGTAAAGAGTTCAGCTGTAAAACAGATTTTTCTTTCAAAAAGGAAAAAAAAGGAGGATTTTTTTGGTGAGTAACCCAGTTGTTCCTGTGTTTCTGATAGGCAGCATTAATCACTTCATATTGGCCAATAGGAATAACTTTTCCTTTCAAAATGGCACATTCATGTTCTGCAGCTTTTCTGTTTACACACGTTTTGCTACTTTATGTCATCACTTGCTGATTAATAAATATATCATTCAGCTAACTGAAAATGAGGTCCTGGCAAAGGCAGATTGGATGTTTAAACCCTGCAAACAGATTTATCCTAACATCTTTTCAGGAATCTAAAATCAAGCTTTAAACCTTCTCTCCTGCAGCTCCGAAGCTCTTTACACCCCATGCCAGGATCATTGGTGAGTGGAAAGAAAAGCAATAAAGGCAGAAGAAATAGAAACTTTTGGGGAAGCACTGCAGGGATGCAGGCAAAATAATGCCAATCTCACACAAACCCACAAAATTTCACAACCTGGCAGATCCTCAAAGTCTATTACAGAGCAACCATTCTGCATACCAGCACATGCTCAGGATGTTGAACCTACTTCAGATATCCTTCTTTCATTTATGACTCTTTATCTCCTGGCTTTTTCAAGCTGAGGCAAAATAGTTCATGCTTCATGACCTGTTGTATTGTGTTCTTATATGTTTTAGTTGCATTAAGTTGTACTTTGGTTTATACCAGTTTCTCCCCTGTTATAATGGTTCTGCCCCTGCTGTGTCCTTCCTTCTTGTTAATGTCAATCTCCCTACCTCCTCCCCCTGTTCCCCAAAAGTGGCTGAATCCTTCCCTTAACCCCTCCCTGGTGTCCTGTCCTTCACTCGACGGCCCATCCCCTCCCTCTAGAAACTTCTACCAAAGGCGTCAAGTGATAGGTTCAGGCACTGGGGCCCCTGCCTCGGGTGGCCCTTATTGGTCCCCCTACCTGCCTGTTTCCTTGGTCCCCATGCCCTCCTGTATACCCATTGGCAGGCGGGCAAACCCCTCCCTGGTTCACTCCCCCCAATATAACACCCTTCAGACCCCATTTTGGGCGTGTTCAGTTGGCTGGATCCCCTGGGTTAGAGACCTCGTTTGAGCTCCGGAATAAACCTGGACTTTGCCCCCAGCTGGAATCCACTCTCCTTCTTCTGCCTACGTCGTGCTGCTGTCTCATCCGAAAGGTGAAAGCCTTAGCTGCTCTCCTGACCGCCTGAGGAATGGGAGAGTGTCCCTCGCTGCTTGCTGTGCCAGAGCAAGCTGGGGTGACTCCGAGCACACACTCGGAGAGGCACTGCGACAGTGAGCCAATTTTGAGTTAAACATCTTTGCCTATTTCCACAAGTCATAAAAGGACTTATAAGTGTTTCTTAAAAAGTGTGCAGAGGGGGGAAAAACAACAGTCCAGCCTCCAAAGGAACAGTAGGCAAGATGGGACCCCACACAGTACCAAAGCAACCTCAAGGTTGGGGTTTCTTTTAGTCCCAAAAAACTGATGAACAACAATTTAACAGAAACTGTTCTTTTGGAAAAAAAAAAACCCAACAAAACAAACCAAAACAATAACTTAGTATTGGTCTTCTTTACCTCCACGTACCACCATGCCCTTCCTGACTGCCATGGCCATGGGACATGATCACAGAGACCACTGTGCTCCAGCCAACACTCCAGATCCACTAATTCTTGAGGAGCCAGGAGCTGCTCCTTCCTGACCTGCTCCCCTTTCTGATTCTCCTCACATCTCCTCCTTCTTCCAGACTGATTTATCTCACACCCGGCAAGCTCACTGCCAACCAAGCGTTTATGCAGACAATCACAAAAGAACTGGTGCCAGCCTCAAACGGGCTTCTCCCCTGGCACCCTGACATTCAATTACAAGCAACAGGCATGCAAAGCTGTGCTAAAAAATAAAAAAGAACAAGAAAAAAAAACATTTCAACCCTTTTTCCTAATTTTTTCAACCTGACAAGGTGGGATTAAGTTCCTTTAAAAAGACAAAGATTTCTAACAAGTCCATTTATCAAGGTTCATTTGGATTCCCAGGAATCAGGGAGATGAGGTGCTGGTTCCTAGCATAAATCCCTACAAAATTCACCTAGGGGTGCGGGAGCACTGCCATTTCCAACTGGGCCCCATGATTTTCCTGGCTGATTCGAGCAATGCAGGCCTGTGCTGCAGTGCAATCCCTCCTAGAGTTTCTTGCCAGTTTTAAAATCTTACTTTATGCAGAGGGTGTCTTAGATAAATTATATGTTAATTATATGTTAATTCTTCAAGAAGTAGCAGGAAGCACAGAGGCAAGCAGCCCAAAAGCAAAATGCATTACAAAGGCTGGAGATGTTTCCCTTAGCTAAGAAAGGGGTTGTTTTCCCTTTTATCTCTAGTCTGCATTGCAAAAAGTCCACTTACCACTTGGCTTGAGAAAATCCATTGAATATCTGGAGTAGGGTGGAGGGGGACACTCTGGAATTAGAAAAGTACAGAGAAAATAAACGCAGAGCCATGAAAAAGAAAAAAAAAGATGGGAATTTATGATAAGAGTGGTATTCTTTTAGCAAAACTGTTCGTCTTAGCTCTGGGGGTTGGAGGCAGGGCAGAGGCAGTGATTGCCTTGATATTTAGTTGTCAGATAAACAAAAGGGGCCGTCTGGCGCCAGCCTCCGTGCTATCTACTCAGGCTGTCTAAGCAGGGCCTCCTCGACTCGGCGGAGCCACAGCAGCGCTTGGGCCGCTCGGCCCTTAATCCCCAGCACCACGCGGAGACGGAGGAGAGACTGCTCCGCCCGCTGCGCCGGGGCCCCCGGGGCGGGAACTAACACCCTCCCCTCTAAACAGAAAAAAAGAAAAAATAAACCAAGGCAATGGAAATGAGGTTTCGTGTGTTGGTTTGTTGGTTTGGTTTTTTTTTTTCCAGAGGGGGAAAAAAAAATGGTGGGCTGGAAGGCGAATGGGGTTTCATCCCTCCATCCCCTCCATCTTCCCGTACCCTTGCTCCCTCCGCCGCCGTACCTAGCTCGCACAGCCGGCTGAGGTGGTGCGGGTTGCAGCAAACAAGCTCGGGGTGAGCCTTGCTGTAGAATTCACAGCAACATAATCGCTTCACTTCGGAGCAGTGGCGGAGGTCGGGCCAGCGGAACACCTTACAGAGCAGGATCGGCAGAGGGTACCAGTGCTGGCCCAGCCGGGAGTCAGTCTTGGCGGGCAGCAGCAGGCAGGGGGTCCGCGCCCCACCGCGGGACTCCACGGCGTGCAGCAGCTCCTCCAGCTGCCGCTCCTTCAGCCGCTTCAGCACGGCATGGATCAGCGCCTTCAGTTCCGCCTCCGCGCCCGCCGACGCCCGCCCGCCGCGGCCCGCCTTGCCCGGGCAGCACCCGCACCCCCCGCCGCAGGCAGGCGCCCGGGCCTCGGCCTCGGCCACGGGCGCGCCGGACTCGCCCGCCGCCGCCTCCTCCTCCTCCTTTCCGCCGGGTACACGGCTCCGCCAGAGCCGCCGGACGAGCACAGAACGTTTGGTCCTGAACATACGGGACGAGAGGAGGGGGCTCCGGCTACAAAACGGGCATGTCGTCCGCCGTGCATGAAGGGGCCGGGAGCCGAGACGCGGCGGCGGCCAGCGGCGGGCGGCGGCAGGGCCAAGGCGGGCTGTGATATGCGCAAGTCTCCGCGCTGGGGCCGCGGGTCCCACCGCCTCCTGCGGGGCACTGGTCGCGCCTCCGCCCGCTGCGAGGGCGCAAGGGAAGAAAAAAAATCAAATTAGGGAAAAACCCGGGGGGAAGTGGGGAGCCGCTGCTCACCTCGGTTTTGCACTTAAAAGAAAAAGCCCGTCTAGAACCTGCGGCGCCCGACACGGAAGAGGGAGGCGGAGGCTGTCGGCGCCGCGCCGCCCTGTGAGACGGCGGAGCGCAGCCGAAGCCGCGGGAGAATCTTGGCTGCCCAGGAGCCGCAGTGTCCATCAACCCGTTCGCCGGGGAGGGAGTGCGGAGGGGGGATAAGGAGGCAGGGATACAGCAGGGCAGAATCAAAGGATAAACAATAAAAAGCAATTCATAAGGGTGTGTAGTGAAAAAAAAAAAAGTTAGAAATATTAAAAAAACCTGAAACACCAACCCTATGTTTTGGACGTCGGTTTAAGCATCTGTCACAAAAGAGACGAGCAAGCGCATCCAGTGTTGTATCCCTTTTTAAAGCCCGGATCGTCTTGAGGGAGTGTTCGAGGTGGACTCTTTTCCTTCTTTTTTCCAAAGATTTTAATCCACATGGACACACACATGGAATCTTGATCCGACTGCTACGAAAAGAGGGGGGGAGGGGAAGGAAAGTAGGGCTGTGTCCCCTCCTCCTCGCCTTCCCCAGCAGCGTGCCGCGGCGGGGGGAGCCGCGCCGAGCCATGCCAGCCGCCCGCAGCTCCTGGCGGTGCTTACGAGTGCGGGGCTGCCCACCGCCTGGCGACCCTCTCCTTGCTGGCAGCGCCTCTGTTTCGGTCTTTAGGGTTTTTTCCTCCTGTCTCCTCCTTCCTGCCTGCCTTCCTTCCCCCCTCCCACTTCTTCCTCCTCCTCCTCCTCTTTCTCCTCCTCCTCCTTTCTTGGCTTGAGTTGTTTTTTTTCTTTCCTTCCCTCCCCTCTCTGCAACGAGCCTCCATCCCCGCACGAGCGCCTCCGTATTGTCCTTGCTGCCGGAGAGAGGAACCCCCTGGCTCCGACGGCGACTCGCAGTGCGCAGCGGTTCCGCCCAGGCTCGGCCCCGGCCCGGCCCCGTCACGTGGGCGTCTAGACGACGTGTCGCTCCAGGGGAAAAAAAAATCTATATATTATATTTACCTCCAACCGCCTTGCACAATCGACGACTGGGGTCGCTGAAAGGTTGTGGGTCCCCCCGTCTTCCTTCCCCCATCCCAATCTCCATCCGTGCCCCAGGATGAGGAGGCCCCCTCCGGGAGCACGGCGAGGGTGCGGAGCGGCGGGTCTCTCCCCTAGACCCAGTGGGGCAGAGCAGAGGGAGCCTCCGGGGCCGGGGTGTGCCGGAGCCCACTGTAAGTATTGAAATATTAAACCAAATCAGTCATAAAAATAAAAAAAAAAAAAAAAAAATATATATATATATATATATATATATATATATATATATATATATATATATGGTTCTGGGCATCAAAAGAAGACACGGCACAAAAAGCAATAATAATAATACTTTCCACTTTTACAGCACTGGTCACCAAAGGATGGGAAAATATTTCATAGAAGGTTGGTACACTTCAATTCTCACCAAACGCAAAGCAGAAATGATCAGCACATAGCACTGATATTCTCATACTACTAGTGGTAATAATCCCTTGCATCCTAGGAGCTCTGCAGATCCCACATTCCAATTGTGGACCTGCAGAGTGTTGAGATTTTTTCAAGACAATGGACATATGCAACATATGCACAATCCAGCCTTCATAGAAACTGAGTAAGGTCTCCATGCCCTTGAAGGACATGAAAGGAGAAGAACATGCTCAGAAGCAGACAGTTCAGGGTGTAAAGGCAGACAAGAAAACCGCAGTGAGACGCACGAAGAAAAAAAACTAACTAAAATTAACTGAAAGCTTAAAACACATGCACAAAAGGATTTAACCAATCATGTATTAGCTTGAGGCATGAACAGTAGAACACAATATAAATATAGCTTGCTTTTTTCAATAAATCGGCTTCACTTGATCATATTGATCATGGCGTGATGTCCCATTCCTGATCCTCTGCAGCAGAGGATGGGGAAACTGAGTCACCAAGAGGCTGTGCAGCTCTACCAGCCCTACTGCACTCTGTGGCAGAGCTGGGAAGTCCAGATAGACTTCCTAGTGCCAGGTTTCACAGGGCAGAAGCCCCCAAGGGTCCCCATCCCACATGCACTCCCATGGAGGAGTAACTCCTTTTTCATATAATAAGTGCAGGTGCATAAGTTGCTTCAAGGTCACTCACTAAGTTAGTTATCACATTGGAAGGAAAAGCCAAGGCTTAAATCATGGTTGCTGAAAGCTAATCTAATTCTAAAACAATTGCACCCAACTAAATGCAATACCAGCCATAAACCACATAAAACTAATACACCATACAGGCAGGGCGTCCCTGGGGTGCCTGTCCTGAATCCCTGCCTTTGGTGCTGGCAGGAGTGCAGGAATAATTTTAAAGCCCAGTCATGCAAACATTAATGTGAGCAGGTCAGTGGGAACAAACAAAGAGAATCTGGAAAGAAAGGAACCAGGAAAGAAGGAATAGGAGAAAGGCTCCAAGAGCAGGAGGTGCAGTTAGTTCAGATTTTGCCCCTGATCTCATAGGGGAAGAGTTCTTTACCGATGAGCGAGATAAAGAACAGCTTTAAATTAGAGATGCGGGTTTTCAGAAGTCTTTTTTCTGTTAGCTGTAATAAGTGGTAACATCTGTAGTGCAGAGGAAATTAGCTTGACAGGATGGCATTGGCAGAATATGTGGCTTACTCGGGCCAATGCTACTGGAGTGGATTCCTTTTGTTTATCTTTAGCCATGCCCAGAGATCCTTTTCGCACATGTCTAATTGGTATCCCAGTGAGTAATTTTACTGGTTTTGCAAAGTGAGTAGGAGCTAGAGGAAAGCCATATGTGGGAACAAATAGATCAAGCGCAGAGAATCATTGGTATAACATCACCAAAGGTGGTACAAAATTGGACATATGCTAAAGGCTGGGAATTAACCCAAACGGCAAAGGCTTCCAAGCAGGTATGATAACACAGTCACTGAATGAAACTGGACTAGAATCCCAAGAACTAGACCTGTTAGGATCAGTTCCTGGGAATTATTGCTTGTTTTTAACTACTTTCTGGACCCAAAAACAACTAATATGAGCGATTTTCTAGTCCCACATCCCAAGAATAATAGTGTTGTTCTTAATCCCAATTCTCCATGGTATAAGAACATGGCCAAATACTGCCACAATTGGACTTACCATGGCAATGCTGGTGCAAATGCGACTGTAAGAAAGCTTCCACCAGGTATCTTTTTAATTTGTGGGGGTACAGCCTGGCCTGCAATTCCGAGTAATCCATTTGGTGGACGTTGTTACTTAGGAAAACTAACCATGTTTGCACCTAGCATGCGAGAGATGCTGAATCAGACTATCTGGAGAGCAGGACATAGCAAAACAACTAAAAGAGCAATCACAAGCTTAGGATCTAATTGTAATGATCATGTAGAGCTTTGGGGTGCTCCAGCAAAAATCATAGCATCAGTCCTTGCTCCAGGTGTTGCGGCTGCTCAGGCTTTGACTACATTGAATAAGTTGAGATGCTGGACAGCTAAGCAACTGAACACAACTTCAGCTATTCTAAATCAAATGCTCACTAATGTAGGTAGTGTTAGACACAGCACACTTCAAAATAGAGCTGCTATAGATTTTTTGTTGTTGGCACATGGGCACGGGTGTGAGGAGTTTGAAGGGATGTGTTGTATGAACCTTTTTGACAATTCTGTGTCCACTCACAAAAAACTCAAACAACTACAAGATAACATGAAGAAATTGACTGTGAATGACTGGGGTTTGGATGAATGGTTCAAGGGATGGGGAATAACTGGATGGTTGAAAGATATGGTAAAGGGAACTTTGTTAGTTTTAGTAGTTATTATTTTATTGCTTTGTGTTATTCCATGCATCATTAAGTTGGTGACCCGCTTAGTAGAAAAGACAGTAAAGAGGGTCTGGCTGGCGTAAGAAGAAGAAGGGGGAATTGTGTGATGGTGTTCACAGGAGTTTTCAGATTGGGGAAGAGACGAGGATCTGACTCCATGTTTCAGAAGGCTTGATTTATTATTTTATGATATATATTACATTAAAACTATACTAAAAGAATAGAAGAAAAGGTTTCATCAGAAGGCTGGCTAAGAATAGAATAGCAAGGAATGATAACAAAGGTTTGTGGCTCAGCTCTCTGTCCAAGCCAGCTGGGCTGTGATTGGCCATTAATTACAAACATCCAACATGGACCAATCAAAGATGCACCTGTGGCATTCCACAGCAGCAGATAATCAATGTTTACATTTTGTTCCTAAGGCTTCTCAGGAGGAAAAATCCTAAGGAAAGGATTCTTCATAAAAGATGTCTGCAACAGAATTGTAGCAATGTATCTGAACAACTTAGGCCTCAGTGTGCACCAGCCATACCATCTCTAACTGTTCTTATCAGGATTTTCTCAGAGCACCGTGGAATTCATCAAGGTTGCTAAGATATAAACTGTGCTAAAATAAGAACAAAGAAGCTGAGAGACTGCATACCAGGATCACAATGACTAGATAACAGAGGACTGTAGAGCACCTGCATGGTAACCAATCATGGACATTGAGAAATGGAGGCAGAGAAGGAGGGAACAAGATGAAGCCACCAGTCAAGAAGTGTGATCTTAGTAGTTTGTAGAATCTATAAAAGTGTGTGTCATGTAAATAATAAAGGGCTTCTGCTTGATCATATTGGTTAGTTGTTCAGGAGTCCTGGTTTACCCACAACAATTACCTAACTGGGTGGTATGGGGAAGGACAAAAGGTGAAGAAAACTGTGCCATAATTCCCCATCCATCCTGGAGAGGAATTTGCCTCTGCATTTAAATTTACCGAAAGATTTATGTGAGGTTGTGTACTGTGACTTCCATCAAGTTTAATGGTGTTTAAAATGTAACTGCTCCAACAGCAAGATGCTGCTTGGTGAATTTCATGTTGAAGGTTTCCATTAAATCCCTATAAACAGGGTTATCTGCAATTGCTGTAACTGTTTTTCTTGCTCGCAGCTTAAATACCAGAGTTGAGGCATAAAGGGATGATCCCTCAAACTACTACCTTGGATTTCAGAATTCATAATGTTAACCCTGGAGATTGGGTAATAATCAAGTCATGGAAAGACCAGGTTCTGACCTCTCAATGGGGAGGTCCCTTTCAGGTGCTACTCACGGTTGAATTGGTGGTGCGAACTATGGAGGGGGGATGGTCTCGTGCCCACAGAATTAAGGGTCTGGTGGAAGAACCAAAGGAATGGACCATAACATCCAGACCAGGTGAGACAAGATTGACTTTTAAGCAAAGACTCAAAGGTAAGCAGAAAGGCCCAGGACATCCAAGAAATAAGGTCAAGCTTCCACCAGCCATCTTAAGGACTGCTTAGATAATGCTTTGAGTGGGAGATTTGGATTGTATTGGTCACTGATGTAGTCGTCCTATTTAGTAGATGGGGATTGCTGGTGTCTGTTGAGGGGAAGTACAGTGGAAAGTGCTGGGATGGTTAGCTTCGAAATTGACAAGTGGAGTAAGACAGGAGCTGGAGGGCAAGACTGGGTTGGCCCGTGTGCTCGCCATTGAGAAGATTATATAACTGCTGTGGGCAGCAACCCTGTAGGCATGGTAAGTGGTGGTAGAAGCCATACTGGACCTCTACCATTCCCTTTCTGTCTATTACTCCTTAGTTGTCTTTTCCCTCCTGGAATCCAAACAAATTCTTGACCAATCATTTTATGTGGGTACTCTTTTCATTGCTCACACTATTGTTTATTTGCACTCTGTCCTGGATTGCGAAGCAAATTGTATTCTATTTGCCATCTGTATGGCAGTTGTCTTCTGTTAAGTGGGCAGATTTCCTTATTTTTTCTACAACTAATCCTTCCTCGGGGAGACATCTGCTGATAGTAGGCTATTGAATGTCACTGCATGACTGACAAGAACTATAGCATCCCATTGTGAGATGGTCTGCCCAGAGGGAGGAGCCAAGCATTGCTACCCAGAAATAATCTTGAGATTCTGGAACACCAGCACGGCTTCTCCAATGAATTTCCCAGAGGAACAGCTGCCTCTTCCACTAGATCTTCAAAGGAAGACCACATCCTTTCTACAGGATCACTGCTCCAACAGAACCACACCTGACACTCCAGGAGGACTGCAGCCACAATTCCAATTGGACTGATACCAACATCCTGACCAACAGGGTGTCAGGTTGTATTCTGACTCTGTCAGTGTTGTTTTGGTTTACTGCATTGTTTATTTTATATTTTTATTTTCTTCCCTAATAAAGAACTGTTATTCTTGCTCCCATATTTTTGCCTGAGAGCCCCTTAATTTAAAATTTATAGCAAGTCGGAGGGAGAGTGTCGCAGACACCTTTTGTGAAAAATCCTTTCTTAGGATTTTTCCTGCTGGAGCTGAGAAGTTTCAGTAGCAAATGTAAACAATTATTATCTGCTGCTGTGGAATGCAACAGGTCCACCTGTGATTGGTCTTCTGTAGATGTTTGGATCTACTGACCACTCATGGTAAGGCTGCTCTTGCTTTCTGCCAAGAGACAGATCTTTGTTATTATTCTTTCTATTCTATTCTTAGGTTAGCCAGTTTCTGAAGAAGCTCCTCTCTTTTCTATTTCTATGTAGTATAGTTATAATGTTATATATATATCATAATATAATAAATCAAGCCTTCTGATCATGGAATCAAGACCCCTGTCTCTTCCATCCATCTAAAAACCCCTGTGATCACCGTCACAGGAGAGGGTTTACATTTTCCATTTCAGGGGAGGGTCCTGCCTTCCTTAGCAGACATCTGTCTTTCCAAACCAAGACACACTGTTATGACCCATCCAAATTATGCTGAAGAAGCAAAACAAACTAGAAGACCCCCACAAAGAAGCCAAAGAGATCTATGAAAAGCATGAGTGGAAAATGGGAATTAATATCTCGAGCCAAATGACTCTAAAAAGGAAAAAGGGGCATTGTTATAGATGAGTAATATGATGATTGGCTCTCACAATTAAGGGATTAATATTGTGTGTATGTTAAGAGAAGTTTTGTTGATGTATGGTTATGTTATTGTAGTTTGTTGTTTGGACACCTTCTGTTCTCCCCATAGTCCCCTTTCCCCTTCCCCCTCTGTATTGTTGCCACCCAACAACCTTGGTTGTCAGGGTTTTCAGGGACATGTGGAGGGAGGGTGTGTACATGTGCCCCTTGCATGGGCAGTTGGGAATGGGAATAGCTTATTGCTGGGGAGGTTTGGCATGACAACACCTCACCTCCAATCAAGTTGCAAGAAGGTCTCCACCAATGGATGGCAAAGAAGAGTTGACTGGCAGACTTTGGGAGGGACCAGGGTTGGCTGATGCAATACCGGGGCTATAAAAGACAGAGCCGCCATTTTGTGGATGAGCCTCTGGCAGTCAACCACGCTCCCAATGCTGTCCCTTTTTCCTTATTCAGTCCTTTGTTGAGGTTTAATGAACCTTTGAAATTTTAAAGTGAGCGGTTGCTTCTCACACTAGAAAAAGAGGATATAAATACCTCTTAGTCCTCACAGACACTTTTTCAGGTTGCCCAGAAGCTTTCCCTTGTAGAACAAATAAAGCTAGAGAAGTTGTTAAAGCCTTAGTACAATACATTTTTCCACTATTTGGAATACCTAGGAAAATTAATTCTGATAGGGGACCACATTTTGTAGCCCAGGTAGTGCAGAAAGTAAGTAATTTATTAAGAATACAAGGGCAAAAGCACCAACTTAGAAACAAGATAAAGAAGGGTACTTTTAAGACGTGCAATATTTGTAAAGAATTAAAAATCAACAGAAAAAGGGGAGATTGAAAGGAGTTGATTAATAGTTAACCTATGTAAGAATGAGTTAACTATTAAGAGTCAGCAAATATTAATCATAAGCCTAAGAAGCAGGATGTGCCTTAGCCTTGTCAAGATAAGAGGAAAAAAACCTGTTGAAACCAGAGGGAATAAAAACCAAGCACCGAACCAGCCAGCGAAGGACTGTGCATGCTTCAGAAAGAAAGGTGGAAAGTGCAAAGTGAGGAAGACTGCCAGCCTTCATCAGAATGGCCGCCGAGGAAGACTCGGAGCCTTCTTCAGTGTGACAACCAAAGTACACTGTGCTTGCATGCCACATATGCTAATTATATTAATGACTTTTAAGAAGTAATTTCTATAACCACTCCTATCCCAAGGAATGTAATGAATATGCATGAAATTTAACCACATATTGTGCTGTGTAAAGTGCTGAGTGTGTGTGTTAGGAGGAACAATCCCCCAAGTGCCAGGTGCCAAATAAAGCATATACTCACCTCACTGAGTCATTCTCGGAGGTGACCCTTGACTCAGCGTTGAAGCAAATCATGGCCAGGGCCCAAGCTTTGACTGGGAAGGTTTCCCTAGAATACTTACAAGCAAACTTTTATTAATATAACCAAAAGAATGCATATAAGTAACATAAAATAATTATCTTTATACCTACTTTATGTATTAACATTATCTGGATCCAGAAACATATTACAATCACATAGTTAACCTTAAATCTTTCTAATAGATAGTCATGTCAAAATTTACAACTTAGCAAAAACATAAATTAAGTTTTAATTATGAAATGGAATGCAAACATATTGACTTCTTTCAATTATTTATCTCTTCACTTGCTAAATGACACATATAATAATTAAATACACCAGCAGGAAACTTAATATTTAAATTAGCTAATTTTCTTTCACAGAGGGTATATATAAGTTTATAAATCCAGGTCTGGAACATTACAATTATATTAACATTAACTCCCTAAGTGGTTTCAAAAGATAGGAATATGACTTCACAAGAGCTGATCTTCCCCTGAACAGGGGGATAGATCAAAATACCCAGTAACTGGTAACAACACATCTTTCTCATGAATGGAGACAGTGATTAAACAGACAGAACCTTGGGAAACAATTTAAAATTTCCAGGGAATGTTTCTGCTTAGGGATGAAAGGAATGAGGGACTTGTCTTTACAAACTGTGGGTCTGCTGATAAATAGAACTGGATACTTAGAGATGAAAGAAACAATGAGAAGAATCATAAATTCTATAAAGAATTCCACTGAGTGACACAAAGAAAAGACAAAGTGGGGGGCTATACATTAGAAGGGGGTCTTAGAAATTAGGCATTTCAGGAAAATTTGTACCTCTCAAGTACCTCAGCCAATGGGGAAAGAGAGAGGGACATACAGCTGGAAAAATAGGATAACAAGGAGGCTGCGTCCCTCAAAAATTTGAGAGACTCCAGGGGAAATGCCCCATGGCCTCTCCCTTTATTTGAATAAAGTAACAGGACTCCTCTGTCTCCTTTTTGGACATAAACCTCTGGTGTTTGTGGATTAATTCTCCTAAAATTTTGGAGGCTCTTGTCCTTGATATTTCCACCATCCAGGGGTGGTGGGCAGTGAGCGGAGCTGAAGGCGCGCCTCACCCAGTTTCGGTGATCAGCTCCCCTTGCTGGTGGCCAGCACCAGGTGATAGATGGAGTTCCCGAGACTGTCAAGGAGACAGATGAGTGGTGGACTGGGGGGGTCTGTAAAGAGTCCACACAGGGAAGGACCACTGAAAATCTCACCAGTGAGTAAAATGGGATCTCTGGGGAGTAAACCTGGGACGGTACCCATGGAGGGTTTCAAAGTAAAGCCGGGAAGAGGTCCCAGCAAAAGGGATCACGATCCCAAAATATCTCCAAAGAATCCCTTGGAAGAATGTGGAGTTGGTTTACACATTCTCCCAGAAGTAATTAAGGACATAGATGCCCAAAGAGGGCGGAAGAGAAAGTCAAGATGGTGTCTTGAGAATCCATGGTCCCGGGGGCAATAAGGGGAGTCGAGAAGGGATCTTGACAACAGGGGATGGATGGATAGTGTTGGTGTGTTGGAACAGAATTGGTTGAAAGTGAGTATGGAGAGATATGGTTGAGGCAAGGAGTGGCAGGACTGGATGCAGAGGTCCAGGACCAGGAACACAGACTGGGGGTCTGTGGGGGCTGTGGGGCAGCCAGGGCTCAGCATCAGGCAGTGCCTGATCCTGCTACCCCTGGGCAGAGGCGACAGTGGCTGTGGCCCCCATGAGGCTGGGGGACACCCTGGCCCAGTGAACCCAGTGAGCCTGTGGGAGACCCGGGCCGCCTGTGATACTGCTGGCTGTGCCGACCAGGAGTGCTGGGCAGGGGACCGCATTTGGACACTGCGGCAGGACAGACACTGACTCTGTTATACAGTGTGTGATAAAGAGAGAGAGAACAAGGAGGAAGGAACATCTGGGAAATGTAGATTGTACTTGGAAAGATTAGCACTTTCTTTTAAGGATTTTTTTTGGTTCACTGGAGAAATGAATGGTTTTGAGCTGTGGGAGAATAAATACCCATAGGCAGTAGTGGGGGGGACTGGAGGAAGGACAGAATAAGCCCCTGGATGAACTGGTTAGGAAGCTTATGTAGGAAGGGATGAGGAAAAGGTGAAAGCAAAGGCAAAGGTGATGGCAGAAGCTCCAGGTTTAAAAATAAAAAGGGGGAATGTATAGGGAGTTACCTTAAGTGAGATTAGATAAAACTGTTTTATGTGCTAAACTTTTTACATCCTTTACCTGACTTACAACTGTCTCCTATATTCTATAATTTTTATTCTTTGAATTCTAAATAGTCAAACATTTGTAAAAATATTAAGGTATCTATTGATGCCAGGCAACCCCAACGTAGGGAATAATGTACTCTGACTCCATGATTCAGAAGGCTGAACAATTGCTTTATTAAGCTATACTTTATTACAGTAATACTATACTAAATTACATACTAAAAAGATACTAAATAAAAACCCATGACTGTCTGAGACAGCCAGGACACAGCTTTGACCCAATTGGCCAAGGAATCAAAACAACCTTCACGGGTGTCCAATTAACAAATCCCTTTGAGTAAACAATCTCCATAACACATTCCACATTTGCAAAACAACAGGAGCAGTGAATAGAGATATGAATTGTTTTCTCTTCTTCTCTGAGGTTCTCACTGCCTTGCCCAGGAAAAATCCTTGTGAAACTTGTGCCTGTTGCTCTCTGTGAAGAGAGCTGCGACCAAAGGTATGGGTTAAAGATTTGATTCCTGGAAGGTAGACTGGCTCAGTGGAATTAATAATGTGAAGGAAAGGACGTGTGTTCTGTTAGAGAATGACCCTCATTGGGTTTTTGCTCATTGCTAAGTCTTATTTGGACTATATAGGAAGAAATAGGATAGGTGGTTCCACAGCTGAAGTAGAATGAGTCGGTGGCACTGGTCACTAGGTGGATTGAAGCATGGACCTTCAAAGAACATGCTGTGAAGATGATAATTCAAGGCAGAGCAAATGGGGATATTTACTCACGCTGAAAACTCGAATTTAAGTTGGTGGATGTTACCTTTACTTTAGTTCTTTGTATTTTTCTACAGAGAGGTTGGTAGTGCTGAGTAATGTGTCTTGTACCATTTCCCTTTGCATGGCACTGGTGTTCCCAAAAAAGGGGAATTTAATGTACCTAGGGGAGAAGTGTTGCCTTTGCATAGGGATTTTGAATTAGTAATTAAGGTTCCACACTTTGAACAACTAGGTTAGTTGCCCATTATGACAGCAACAACTAGTTGTAAAGTTAAGTGGATGCTACTTAGTTCTAAGTGGTGACTAGGCGGATGACTTGGTCTCTAATTCTGTGTGGAGAAAAATCTATTCAACTAAAAGTGAAAGCATCATCCTGCCATAAATGTGTCATTAAGGGAGTGTGGGGTCTGTAACAGCATTTGAAAATTCATTTTCTATGTGCTGTGTTGGTGCATCTTTATTGTTGGTGCATGGTTATAAACATCAGGATTTTGAGGGTATGTGTTGTATGGGCTTGTTAGGGCATAGTGAATCAGTTCACGGGAGTTTTGGATTTGAAGGAAGAAGTTATTAGTTTGCAGGTGAAAGAAGGATGGAAATGGTTGAGTGGTTTCCTTGCAAGCTGGGGTATTGTTAAATGGTTTGGAGTATCGTTGGAAGCTGGGTTGTTAATTTCACTCGTGGTTGTCATCATTGCTTTGTGTTACCCCTGTCTGCTTGGATTTTTGCAAGGGTCCTCCAAAAGTCCTTAGCAGGTGTATTTGTGGTTCAAATACAAAAAAAAGGGGGAATTGTGGAAGAGGTTTTACAGTGACTTCTGTGAGCCAGAGAGAAGTTTGATAACAGGATCCATGTTTACCCCTGTCCTAGGTTGACTATATGACGCTTTTATCCCCAATCATCTTGTTCTGTTTATGCTAAATAATAAGTTTTGCACCTTTAAGACTTGTTCCAGAGAGTGAAGGGGGGGAGAGAAGAAGCGTGCAGTTTGTTTTCAGACACTGCTCTCACTCCTCCACATTCCTCCTCCTGGACTGTGTTGTCTGCAGATAGACAGACAGCAGGATGGAGCTCTCCTTTGTTTTAGTTAGTTTTAGCTCGCTGAGGCAAAGATGTTTCCTGGACTGTAGGTTCTTTTTCCTTTTTATTTGCACCTGTTTAAACCTGGTCTGGACTGAACACCCAGAAGAGCACCGGCAGCTCGCACCTGTGGCCCACCAGACCAGGCCTGGGCCGTGGCATTTCCAGCACCGGAGGGACTAATAAGAGACTGAGAGATCTGAGCTGCAACCCGGGGAGAGGACTTTCTGAGTTTGTCATCTCTTTTGGAGAAGCAAGGGGTTTTATTGTTTAATAAACAGGTATTTTCCAACTTTTCTCCAAAGAGATATTTTCTCCCAAACCGGTTGGGGGAGGGGCCAATTGAATCTGCTTTCCTAGAGGAACCCCTTTGGGGGTTCTCTCCCAAATTTACCCTGAACCAGGACAACCCCTGAAAGAATTTTCTACGAAGGTCATTGGCATAGAAACCTGACGGGATCGACGGGAGAAATGCTTATCCAGTGCCGATCGACAAGTCTCAGATTTATTGATTAACAGGCACACTTTTATAATCACAGTAATAAGGCTCGTACATATTGCAAAAGTAGAGCTCATTATTGGTCAGCTATAAAAAGTCAGTCCCACCTCTCTCAGGATGTTTGTGGCTTCTTTTTACCTCCTGTTATCATATATTTTCTTGAACAGCTTCTTGCTCAAGGAAAATGTGTCCTTGAATTAGGCAGCTGTTGCTTTTTCATATGTATTTTCTCACATCTTTTTCCCACCAGCTATGTCTCAACAAAAAAACTCTCGACACTTCCCCAGTTTCCTTTTTGAGCAAGAAGTTTTGTTGGCTACATCTTTTTGTATCAAGCAACTGACTATATTTTGAATGCAGCTAAAAATACAAGGCAAAACAAGTAAAAGCATTAAAACTACGCTTAAAATATTGCGTGTACTATAAGGCTCTTTAACTCTGGTTCTAAGCTTAAGCTTTTTAAGTTATGCAACACATATCTTCAAATTCTCTACATCTATGCCCCTGCGCTAAAAGCAAAAAAATCTATAGCAGCTTTAGTCTAAAGCATTGCATGATTAACACTTTACACATCTGTAGTAAGCACATCTAAAATCTGTGATGTCTTATTCAGTTCATCTTTAGCCCAGCACCCTAGCTGTTTTGCCAAGTTCCTTGCCTTATCTGCTGCGCCTCCAGGTAAAATAGTCGCTACTACCACCTGATGCAACTTAGTCCAAAACCTAGGTTCTCCTACACTTAGCTCTGCTCGTGTTTTTACTCCATTGCATTAGCAAAGATACGTTAGGATGGAACAGTGATAGTTTTCTCAAATAACATGGCCCCCCCTGTGGTCTTGCTGGTATGCTATTCCAGAGATGAGTCTAAGTTAGCTTCTTTTTACTTTATTCTTATTTAAATCTTGGGCATTTAAGGGTTCAAAGCTTAACCAGCTCTCCTGCGGGTTGTTTGTAAGGCCGGCATTTGCATTCTCAAAGAGATCTAGCTCTTCTGGGGGAGAGCGCAGAGCAGCGCCCAAGGACAACACGACCTTACACTGCTGGAATCTATTTCGCCCGCAACCGCTTTGTTGTTGGCAGCGGGCCGAAAAAGACAAGTTTTTACATAAACTGCTGCTGTTCACTAAACCACAAAATTCTCTTGGAATCCAAGCAGGTAAACTTATAAGACAAGTTCGAAAAGGATTAGTAACTCTTCCTAAATTAAGGCACAGCGATGATTGATTAGTTTATTTTGCTAACGTTACCCAGATGTTATCTCTTGGCTGATTAAAGCGTGTAATTTCTGCTACGCTGGCTATTATAACACTAAGCAATACAACACAGTTAAAGTTCATTTTTCTTCACGCCTCTTTCTCTTCTTATTCCTTTTAGCCCTTACTGTCCCTAATCGTTGCAGTTTTAACTCTTGTAATCTGCTCAAGCACTGATCTAGTTCCTTGTCGGGATCGCTGCTAATTGGCCCTACCACGGAATGCTGTGTTATGGGTACTGTGAAAAATGCATGTATTTTATGATTGACTTTTCGCAAATATCAAAATGAATATTATATGTGTTGTGTTAGGAAGTAATGCTGTATTAATTCTCTTAAGTACTGTGTCAAACATAGTTTTAAGTTATAAAAATTGTTAAAATAGAAACTATGCTATGTAAGATGCTTTGTTAAACAGAAAGGCCTTGCAGCGAGATAGCAGCCACGGGACACTTAAATCTTTCCGAGAAAGGAAATTTACTGCCTTCTTATCAGAAGAAACGAACTTCTTCCTGCCTTGAAGGCGCTGTGTACGATTAGAAGGAAGAAGTTGACACTAACCAAACAGAATCCTGTGTTTGAATGGAATTTAGCATCGTGTATGAAGCGTATGAATATGCAACAGGCTATTGTTTTTAAGGGTTAATCTTTTGTTAACGGGTGTCCTTTTTCAGGCTCGTGATGCCCAGAAAAAGGTACCTGGACGTCCGTAACTCTTTGCTTTTATTGTCTCATATTGTCTTGATTTAAATTGTCCAATTTTGACTCTAATTGTATTACTATTTTTATAACCATTTTATTACTATTAAACTTTTAACAATTTCAAAAGCAAGTGATTGGCGTTTTTCACAATTATACTAATTGTCTATACTTCGCAGAGACAATATGAGACTTACTCTGAGCTGTAACCCTTTCAAAGATATGCTTTAGTTCTTAATGGTAATTAGTTAGGATCTTTTGCTCGGGTGCTTTAAAAAGTTCTAAAGCCGGACTGACTCTTAATCTTGTTTGTTCTTGTAGCTCTCTCTGCTAGTCGTTAAAATTATGGTTAAATGAGCACTTGTTACACTACAATTCATGTACTGAGGACTGTTCTATCCAAAAGGTTTTGCTACAGCTCTCGCAATACAAAGCTACTCAAGCAGCACAATACAGGTTATTACCGTCAAGACATTTTTGACCCGCTGGACCCCATATGTAAAATTCTAACAGCGACCCAACAGTTGTAATCAGTCCTTCAAAGGTCTGGCAGCGCGTCACAGTCCTGTCGACAGCCTTCAAGTGTCCTTTCAGCTGTAACAGCAGCGGTCATAGGATCAGCTTGCTTGTCAGTCACTGCATCAAGAACAGGTTTAATCCACTTGGCAGGTACCCACCAAGCCCCTGTATCTCCCCCATTTTCTTTTGCAGCTGAGTCAGTGCCCCAAGTAGGTATTTGGGACCGTGCCAAATTGTCAGGTGTATAGACAACTCTGGGTCCCGCCGATAAACTTGTCCTTGAGTAACACAGTGCATAATTTGCTGAAAAATGTGCTGCTGCTCTGGAGTAACATAGATCGGACTTGTCGGGTCTGTGCCTTTAAGAAGTGGACGTAGACTATTCAGCAACCTGTTCGGTATTCCAACAATAGCCCCTTGTTAATTTGAAGTGGTGGAAAGGGGGTGTGTAGCATAACCATAATTTTCCCGGTAAAATCAGCATCAATAACTCCAGGTAAAACAAATAATCCAAGCATAAAGGCAGATGATCTCCTTAAAGTAGTGCACCCATCGCTTGACCTTGTATAACAGTAGGTCCTTTTTTCCCCGTCGGGATTTTTTGTGGGTGCGGAGTCATCAGCGTGACTTCTACAGCGGCTGCCAGGTCCAGCCCGAGGCTTCCTGTGGTGGCAGGTTGGAGGCAGGGACATTGGTAGCATGGCGTACCGTTTCCTGGTGGAGCCCGGTTAACTGCGTCGGACTTTGAAGGGGTGCAAGGGCAGCTAACACCTTATTCTGGGAAGCCTTTGCCTGTTCCTGTAACCCTAACCCCAGCTGTTTGATAGCATCTACCAAGAATGCTTTTGATTCTACAGGCATCTGAGCCATTCTTTCTATTGCCTCTTTTATGGTCCAATTCGCACCTAATGTGTTAAGCACATTCCTCTTAGCCTGATTGCAGTTCTGAAGAGCACATTGTTTCAGCATAGCCTCTGTCTTATAATCAGGTACCCCTGCTTTTTCTATCGCTGCAGCAGCCCCATCTATAAACAAACCAAACGATTCTTCCTGGCCCTGTTTAATCCCCATCTACATGGGTGCTCCTCCAGGTTCTTTTACTCTGTCTGTAGCCAGTCTAATCAATCTCATAGTCTCTCGGCCCTTATCTGGTCCTGGCAGGGCCTGAGCTTCGGTGCGGAGAAACGCTCTCAGCTCCATAAACTCATCTGCTGTCACTTCAAACTGAGTAACTCTCGATCACAGCTGCAATAGTAACTTCCAGTCAAGAGCAGTTATTATTGCTTGCAGACCCCCCCCCCCCCCCGCCTGAGCTGGAAAAATAATCGGGCATGTTATCTGTGTAGCCGCGTTACTTGCACCATTATCCCCTTTCTCTAAGCCCTCTTTTGCCAGCGCAGCCCAAGCCTCCCCCCGTCTCCTGGAAATGGCCCCCGATAGGTCGCTTTCCGCCCCTGAGATCGGCTCACTGCTCAGAGGGAGGGCAGCCGGGGCCAGTTTTGGCCATGAATCATTCTCTGCTTTCTGTTCTGCCTGATACAGCAGAAGCTCATTATGAATCACCCTCCAGAACTTTCCCATCTTTTTAGCTATCTTATCATCCTCTAATGTAACCTCCCAGAGCACATCCCCAAATTTACGCCACTTTGTAAGCTCATGTACAGTATGAGGATTTATGAACATTCCCTTAGCATTCCCGTATGACAGGAGCCCTGATAACTCCTTTTGCAAATCTATCCCCTTAATCTGCCGCTTTTGCAAGAAAGCGGTAAATAGCTCATATGCTGCTTGCCTTTCCATACCTAATTCGTCAGCGCTGTTGCAGCCCCCTCAAGGTCTCGGCAGCACGTATCGGCCAGGCTCGTCTGTACGGTCACCCAGGGCACGACGCAGCGTTATTAGCCCTTTACGTTCACGCACTTATTTGCTGTCCCGGCTGCTTCGGGACCCGACTGTTGTACGTCGCTCGTCCGTGGTCTCGGGGTCACCATTTGACGGGATCAACGGGAGAAATGCTCATCCGATGATGATCGACAAGTCTCAGATTTATTGATTAACAGGCACACTTTTATAATCACAGTAATAAGGCTCATACATATTGCAAAAGTAGAGCTCACTATTGGTCAGCTATAAAAAGACAGTCCCACCTCTCTCAGGATGTTTGTGGCTTCTTTTTACCTCCTGTTATCACATATTTTCTTGAACAGCTTCTTGCTCAAGGAAACCATGTCCTTGAATTAAGCAGCTGTTGCTTTCTCATATGTATTTTCTCACGTCTTTTTCCCACCAGCTATGTCTCAACAAAAAACTCTCGACAGAAACCAAGAAAGAAAGAAGGATAAAAAAGAGAAACCTGCAACTGTCTATTCCAATAAGCACTTTGTCTTTCCTGGCCAATGAGTAAAGTGTAAACTTACGAGTTTTGTAAGAATGTATAAAAAGCATGAATGCTATAATAAAACCAGGTTTGAAACCTTCTGAAAATGGAGTGTTGCTTTGTATTGTGACCATCTCAACTACGACAACCACTGGGTGCAGATCTTCTGTAATCTTGTTAACAGCTCTTAGGTCCTGTACTACTTGATGTAGTCTACCAGTCTACTTGTAATCTATCAGTACTACTTGATGTAATCTATCAGGTAAAATGGGAGAGTTAAAATTAAATTGATACTCTTTTTAGAGTCCAAACTGCAAAAAGTTCTCAATTACTGGCCTAATCCCTTTTCTATCTTCCTTTTTCAAAGGGTACTTCCTGATCTTAAATGGTTGTTTTCCTTCTTTAAGCTTAACTTGCACAGGAAGTGCATTCTTTACCCTCTCTGGTATGTTAGAGGCCCATACCCCAGGAAACACTTGATCCACTATTTTTACTAATTTCATCCTCATTTTCAATTTTGGTCTCACTAATTGTTAACATTAAGCTTAGTATGTCTACATATTGTTGATCCTTTACCTCCAAAATAATCTCCCTATCTTTAAATGTGATCTTTGCTTCTAGTTGCTTAACAGTGCCTTTGGAGTGTTGAGCATATACAAAATCCTATGAATCTCCACTTGTTTTCTAAGTTTATATTTTGAGGTTTGCAAAAATATGCTTTTTCAGATTGGCCAGTTGCTCCCCTTACTATAGCATAATAATTTGTCATAGGCATTAAGGCTTTATTTAACACCGAGTAGGTTACCTCTGTGTCTACTAAAAATAAACAAACGTAGGGTTCACAAGGATAGCCCTTTGGACAAGCAACCTCTACTAAACTCAGTGTCTTCTGATTTCTATTTTTATTCATAGGAGACTTTAGCTACTTATTTCTAACTCACTCTACTTAAACTTTGTTTCACAAAATTTCCCAGTCCTTTCTTAGTTTTCTTCTCACACAATCTAATTTTCAAAATCAGCTCAATTAAAGCGTTTCCACTGACGCAGGGCACACTCACTTTGTTGCTTTGCAAAAGAACAATAATATTGTCTTGCACAAGCTCCTAAAGATCAAGTCCACACTACTGAGGTAAAGGGACCCCTTCAATCTGTCTAGCCACGGTTAAAACAAATTGCTCTCATACAAAAGGTTGTCTCTGTTACAGTAAAAACTCTCATATGCCCACAAACACAACATAACCCCACCCCTCCCAAATTCACGAGAGTCAAGGCTAAGTTGCTGCAGGAGGGAAATTCCTGGAATTCCTTTAATTTGTTATAATGCAGTTTAGCATACATAAATCATCACACTGTAGTGTGCTGTACTTGTTGCAAACAAATATTAAAATTTCTACAAACACAACTGTACAGTCCAGAGAATTAAATTACCACAATGCAGGGAAAAAACTACACAATCCCCTTATATCCCAAATCCTGGGAATCAGTTATAATAAGCTGTCTTTATTACAGTTATAACAGCCCACAAACACCTGTTTAAGCTAAAACTGTTCTAGAAAGGTTGCCTAAATGGTCGAACCCTTTCAACTCAGGCTCAGTCTTAACACACAGCTAACAACACAGCTGACACAAAACAAAATTACTAGTTTGTTACAATTATAACTTCTACACAATAACCATTAAAATCTCACACTATACCAGATGAATCTAAAGTAATCTAAAGTTGCAATTTTACAAACTCCACAAGGAGAGGGACCACAAAGGCATCATGTTACAGCCTTCGACTCTTGCCTCTCAGGTTCCACGGGCAGAGGATTGGTTAATACTCAAACACAAGGCATTGACGAGAGACTGTTTATACTCAAACACTAGGTGTCACAGGGAATACAATTCTTCACAACTAGAAAGTTCACACACACAAACTTACTGGGAAAGGGGTGTCTCTTAAAGTGCTCACTTTTCTCAACACAACACATAGCATGCAACATTTCATCATCTACCTACATTAGCATCTTCTAACATTCACACATTCTGGACACAATCAAAATAACAGTACACAGTCAAATAGCAGTAATACACTGGAATTTGCCTAGTTCACACCCAGAAGTGCTAGCATGTCCCATTGACATGGCAAATTACCCTTTAGCTGGCAAGTAAACCCTAAAATGTTTGCAAGCAACCCTATGGGCCCTTGTTACGCACAGGGTGTCCCCTTGTAACTTACCAACTGCCCCCTCAGCTAGGCATACGTACAACTTACAAACTAATTTCTATAATTATAAACATATCCTTTGTTTGTAATGCTAGCAGTCTTGTCTGCCCCCACGATGAGCAGTCAACTCTCCTTTTGTCCCTTAACTTGTTGTATATGCATTAAGTTTCGCAATAGTTTCATGCACATTTGTTGCCATTGAGTTAGGAATGGCTAAAAGAAGACAACATTGACTCCAACACTCAGAAGGCATAAAGCAAGGTTTATTAGGAACTACACATATTTATAGATGGGATCGTTCACCCAGAACCTGATTGGTCCTTAAACAACATCCCTCACACCATTGGTTAATTAGAAGCAACAGCTTCTTGTAAATCTCTTTCCATAAACATCACGTACAAACATTCCACATGTTCACAAACACCAGGTGCAGAGATTAAGATAAGAATTGTTTTAATTCTTTCTCTGAGCTTTGTCACAACTTCCCCAGGACGATGCCTGGGAAAGTTATCTGTTTCTGACTAAACTGTCAGCATCCACAGGTCCCCCTTTTTTGTTTAAAGCAGAAGGTGGCATTTATAATCCTCTTAAGGGCCCATTGCAGAAAGGAGAACAAACACAGCTCAAGAGGTCCCTTTAGCAATCTGCCGGTTATCAATCAGAACCTCAATCAGATGCTGACTTAGAATGGTCAGGGAGATTCTCCAACACAAACCATCGAATTCTTTACAGTCACATCCTTTTACCAACATCAAACCTTGTTGTTCCTTCTTACAAGAAATCCTTACTAATTCTAATACAGTAACAAAACATTCTTAGTCTGCTCAAAGAACTGGCAACTGGCAGTTTAACTTGCCACCAACCCTTTTCCAGAAACAAATAAAAAGATAGAATGCTCATTCCCTGCTCGTAGAGGGACCATCTGATTGATGATAGGCATCTTGATCATTGTTCAATGGTTGCCTGTTGGCCACATTCTGTTTTTGATGTCGCAAGTCAGGGTGAACACACCTTGCAGGTATCCACCATAACCCAGTATCTGAGGAAACACATGCATACCCGCGACCCCAAGCAATAAGCTCGCACGGGGCCTCCCACTTATTAGTGGTTAGGTCCGATATCCGGACTTTTGCTCGAGGCAGGTGCATCTCACCTGAAGACTGCAATGAGAAAAAGTGATTTTAAATGACAGGATTGTTTGAATTTTGTGGCACTGTAAGATGATTGTATATAGAGTTTTTTCCAATTGTCTGTGGGGGTTTCTCCAGGCATTCCCCCTTTTTTTTTTTTCCAGAACACGCTTTAAAATACTATGAGCATGTTCAACAACAGCTTGATCAGTTGGAGCATGTGGAATAGCAAGTTTATATGAGACTCCCCATAGGTGCAAAAACTGCCGTGTCTTCTGTGAGACGTAGGAGGGACCATTATCAGTTTACACAGAAGAAGGTATACCTAAGATCGCAAAAGCCATCCTCCAATGGGCAATCACGTCCCGACCCTTTTCTCCAGTATGAGCAGATGGCCACATAGCAGAGGAGAAGGTGTCAATACACATGTGCACATACTTAAGTCAGCCAAATTCGGCAATATGGGTGACATCCGTTTGCCAAAGCTGCAAGGCTTTTAGGCCTCTGGGGTTTGTTGCATTAGTATTAATCAAGTTATAATAAGCAGCCCAGCTCAGGTCCATGAAGCAGCCTCTGGGCTGACTGACAGAAGCTCACAGACAATGGGAGCTCTCCTAAGATGCATACATTGTATTGGTTCAGAGTCTGGGGGCACAGAGATAGACCAATGAGCTATCTCGATCCAGGTGTGTTGAATAGGCTATAAAAGGTGCCAGACACAATAAACAATGCTGTTTGCTGATGGCCAGAGGGAGTTTTGTTGTATGTTACATCTCAGACATACAAACATCATGGATTCAACTGTAATACGTGGTGACCCTTGCTGGTAAAGGTGCAGCATGCCCATGACAGTCAGCACAAGAACTGACAATGTCATGAGCCTCAGTTGGCATTAAGTGAAATTGTTTCTGCAGGGTATGTGCACTTTGATGGAAAAAATCATGCAATGCTTTAGCTTGAGCAATCTTGTCAGGCTGAGGCGCTACCCACGCAGGGTTAGCCAACCTGTCAGCCCTGGAATTACCTTCTGTTATGAAACCTGGTAAACTGGTGTGACTCCGAATGTGCAAGATGTAATACGAATGAACTTGGGGCTAAATTGCACACCACAGAGTTTTCAATAACTGAAACCAAGCTGCGTTATTGACTTCTTTCAGAAGTGAACAATCCAAACATTTGGTTATGTCTGCGACATAAGCAGAATCAGTGACCAAGTTCAGAGGCACCTGAGAAAATTTCTGGAATGCCATGGCAGCAGCCTTTAATTCAACCAATTGGGCAAAACCTTATTCATGGCCTTCCAGCACTTGCCACCCAGATTCATCCTTCCAAGTAACAATGGCTTTCCCAGTTTTTCCTGAGCCGTCAGTGAAGACGGTGGGTCCTTGCACTGGCACACAACTATTTTTTGGCCACAAAGATAGATTGGTTAATTTTACCAACTGCAATAACTTATGACTGGGAAGATTATAGGCAATCTGCCCTGAAAAGTTCTGCAGTGCACTTTGCAGAGGAGCACTGTTAATGAAGCGCCATTCAAAGACTTCCCGCTCTATTGGAAGAACAATTTTTGTGGGATCAGCTGCCATTAATTGCAAACACCGTTGATGGCATCTGATTATCAAATGAGCAATCAATTCAAGTAACATGGGTGCTGTCTTTTTTGGTTGATGGAGGAAGAAGACCCATTCCAAAATGTGCAAGGGATCAAACCATTTTTCACTCCATTGGCCAATGATACCTGTAAGATGAAAATGTGGATTGGTAATGAAAACAGTGATATCAATGGAAAGATCTACTCGATAAACCTGATGAGCAGAAACAGTTTGTTGGACTTCCTCCAGCGCTCATCGCCCCTCAGGAGTCAATTTCTGAAGTGAATTCAGGTTCAGAGTCCCCCCTTAGAATATTATACAGGGGGGACAATTGTGTCATGGTTAGCCCTAAATAAGGACGCAACCAACTGATGGTACCCAGCAATTTCTGGGCATCATTCAGAGTCTTAATGGAATCGGTGAATTGCACCTCTTGATGCTGAATGGTTTGATCCAGAATTTTGACTCTTAAATATTTCCAAGGAGGATGCTGTTGATCCTTCTCCAGAGCCACTTGCAGCCCATATGAATGCAGAGCAGTGAACAGCTGAGGCTGTATCCTCAGCAACTCATCCTGGGTAGATGCTGCCACCAGGATGTCATCCATGTAGTGATAGCAATATGTGTCAGGAAACTGCTTGCAGGCTCTGGACAAGGCCTGAGCCGCATACCATGGACAAATAGGCTGTTTCTACAGCCCTGTGGCAAAACCTCCCATTGATATCTCTGCACAGGTTCAGCATTGTTAATTGAAGGCACTGTAAAGACAAACTTTGGTTTGTCATCAGGATGCAAAGGAATTGTAAAGAAACAGTCCTTTAAATCAATGATCAAAATTTCCCATCCTGTAGGCGGCATGGTGGGTGAGGGCATGCCAAGCTGCAATGCCCCCATACTTTCCATCACTGCATTAATTTTCTGGAGGTCCTGTAACAGCCTTCATTTCCCAGATTTTTTCTTTATCACAAAGACAGGAGTATTCCAGGGACTAGTAGAAGGTTCAATGTGTCTCTGTTGCAATTGTTCCTGAACTAATTCACGAAAGGCAACCAATTTTTCTTTTGTCAGGGGCCACTGGTTCTCCCAAATGGGTCTGCTCACTAGCCACCCTAAAGACAGTGTAGGATACTTTGTGCCCTTCAGCACAGTGATCCCAGTCAAAAATGTCTCCCAATCCGTACCCCCCAGGCTGCCAATACATCCCGCCCCTAGAGGTTGATTTGAGCTGCAGTGACATAGGGCTGAACTGCAGCTGTCTGCCCATCTACATTTTTGATCAACACAGACCATTGACTTGCAAAGGTCTGTGTGTCACCCCCTATCCCTTTGATGGCCAAACCTATGGAAGCCAAAGGTCACATAGGAGACCACACAGAGAAGGAGATGACTGTCACATCAGCCCCTGTGTCAATCAAACCTCAGAGCTGGATCTGAGGTGGGCTGGCACCTGGTAGAATCAGAGTACACATCATCTGTGGTCACTGAGCAGCAATATCTGCAGACCAGAAGACTTGTAGCAGTCCTGTGGATCTGAAGCCGCCATCTCCACAAGTCCGCTGGTCAGTCCTGGGGACACATGACTCAAAAGGCACAAGTTGAGCAATCCAAGTCCCAGCCAGAATAGTGATGGGGGGTGGGGGTGGGGGTGGAAACCATAGTAAAATTTGACCTGTTGTTTTGGTTTAGGGTAAATTTGGGAGAGAATTTTTAAAGGGGCTTTTTTAGGAAAACAGGTTTAATTGGCTTCTCCTTTTAACCGGTTTGGGAGAAAATACTTCTTTGGAGAAAAGTGGAAAAAACTTGTCTATTAAATTATAAAACCTAAAAAATATTAAACAATAAAACTTTTTGCTGCTTTAAAAGAGATGACAAATTCAGAAAGTCCCCTCCCTGGGTTGCAGCTTAGCTTACTCAGTCTCTTATCAGTCTTTTTGGTGTTGGAAATGCTGTGGTTTAGGCCCAGCCCGGTAGGCCACAGGTGCGAGCTGTTGGTGTTCTTTTGGGTGTTCAGTTTAGAGCGGGTTTAAACAGGTCTAAAGAAAAGGGAAAAAAAACCACAGTCTAGGGAACTTTTTTGCTTTAGCTAGCTAAAACTAATTAAAACAAAGGAGAACTCTGTCCTGCTGTCTGTCCGTCCGCAGGCAACACAGTCCTGGAGGAGGAATGTGGAGGAGTGAGAGCAGTGTCTGAAAACAAACTGCGTGCACTTTTTTTTTTTTTTACTCTTTGGAACAAGTCTTAAAGGTGCAAAACATTATTCAGCATAAACAGAACAAGACAATTGGGGATAAAAGTATCATATAGTCAACACAGGACATTCTACTTCTTATCCTTATATCGTCAGCTTACTACTAAAACTAATATACATTTTAACTTTACAAGCACGTATACATCCAATATACAGCTATACACAGACAATTGTAGTAACATTCAGCAAACAGTGATATTTACGCATAGTTCTCACTTAACAATTAGATCTTTTTGAGGTATACATTGTGTTTTTTTATTTTTTTGCATTATTTACTATGTGCAACTTGGTTTTTGAGTAAAAACCACTTTACAAATGGATTTGTTTGTATTCAAGGCAGAATTGATCCAAACTGTCTTTTCTAACAAACTTTTGATATGTACTACTGGGACTTTGTCTCTATTTACTTTATGCAAAGGATTAGATTGGGTAGGGCTTACTTGGTTAGTAGAGTTTCAGGTGTTAACTAAGTAGGTGGCTTTTGTTAGATGTTGCTCTTAATTTTTGAAAGATTTTTTACTTAAGGCTTTTAAGGTGGTTTTTAATAGTTTGTTGTATCTTTCTACTTTGTTTGTAGTTGGTGTATGGTAGGGAATATGGTACACTTACTTAATGCTATGTTCCCTAGCCTAGGTGTTGATAAGGTTGTTTTTGAAATGAGTTTTGTTGTTTGATTTAATTTTTTCAAGGGTACTATGTCTTTATAGGATTTGTTTTTTAAGGCTTAGGATGGTGTTATGGGTTGTAGCATGAGGTACAGGGTAGGTTTTTAATTATCTTGTGGTGGCTTTTATTATGGTCAGCACATAGCACTGGCTTTGGCATGTCTGGGGCAGTGTGATGTAGTCAATTTACTAGACTTTTCTATACTTGCACTTGGATTACTGCTTACTATACTATAGGGGCTTTACTTGCTTGGCTTGCTTGATGGCAGTACATGTCTCACAGTGGTAGATAATTTGAGAAATACTGTCTTATGGTTAAATCTACTCTTCGGTTTCATGCTCACTTATAGGTGGCATTTTTACTTTGATGACTTGAGGTATTGTCCAGGTTTAGAGTAAATTTGGGGAAAAAATTCCCCAAAGTAGCTCCAGTGAGAAAACAGATCCAATCGGCCCCTCCCTCCCTCAACTGGTCCGGGAGGAAAACAGTACCTCCTTGGAGAAAGGTGGAAAAAAAAAACCTGTTTATTAAACAATAAAACTAAAACAATATCAAACAATGAGACCCTTTGTCACTCTATTAAAAAAAGAATGACAAACTGAGAAAACCCCCTCCCCGGATTGCAGCTCACTGTCTCCGATCAGTGCCTCCGGTGCTGGGATCGCTGCAGGCCGGGCCCGGCCCGGTGGGCCAGAAATGTGAGCTGCCGGTGCTCTCCTGAGTGTTCAGTCTAGAGCAGGTTTCAAAAGGTCCAAAGAAAAGAGAAAAAAAACAGTCCAGGGAACTTCCTTGCCTCAGCTAGCTGAAAACTAACTAAAAAGCAAGAAGAAGCGCTCTGTCCGTCGTCTGTCTGCAGACAACAACAACCACCGGCCAGGAGGAGGAATGTGGAGGAGTGACAGGAGTATCTGGAGGAAAAAAACCTGCATTTTCTCTCCCCCTTCACTGTCTGCAATAAGTCTTAAAGGTGCAAAACTTACTATTTAGCACAAACAGAACAAGACGATTGGGGATAGAAGCATCATACAGCCAACCCAGGACAGGTATCATGGGCTCATCGAGCTAGGAATAACTCTTCTTTGTGTTGTTAATTTAAGTCTATCTTTGACACTTATTTTTGTAGCTTGGTTTACTTGCTTATTGTTTTGGTGCTTTTTATTGGCTTTATTCTTGGGGACATGGGCATTTATATGGCGGACTTTTACAGGTAGCTTTTTTACTTTGGTAACAATGTCGTTTTACTCATTAGCAGGTCAAATTGTTTTTTTTTTACATTGCTAATTAGCTTTTTTCACCTTTTCAGCTATCTTTACAGAGTATTGGCAACTATTTATGAATTAGTGTAGAGGTAGAGTTTTGGCTACTTTTTTTCAGTAATGTCTAGGGCTAGTTGAATAGCTTTGAGTTCAGTAAGTTGGTTTGATTTACTTTCTTTTTAGTGGTTTTTGTGACTTGTTGTGTAGGGCTTTATACAGCTGCTTTCTACTTTTGTTTTATTTTTACAGTGTGGCAAGAACTATCAGTAAAAAGAGCATATTGTGTTTCTTTTGCTGGCAGTTGGTTATACGGTGGCGCTTATTTTAGCTAGTGTTACTTTTTGGGGTTTTTTTATTAGCGGGACTAAAGTTTTTATTTTTTGGCTGGTTTGTAATTATTTTTAGAATTTTAGGGCGATTCAGTTTTTTAATACGGGCGCGTTGTGTGATGAGAGCAATTTATTTGCTCCATGTAGCATTGGTGGCATGGTGGGTAGAGGGAATTTTTGTTTTGAACATTCACCCCAGTACTGGTAGTCGAGATACCAGGACGAGTTGTGTTTCAGTGCTTATTACTTTTGAGGAGGTTTGGACTTTTTTATAGGTTGCTAAAATTTCTTTTTTTGTTGGGATATAGTTGGCTTCAGATTTTTTGTAGCTTTGACTTCAAAATTTTAGTGGTTGGCTTTGAGTCTTCTTAGGCACTTTCTGCTAAAGGTTCTAGGATAAACTATGGTTCCTGGCTGCAGAGTAGAGTAAGTTTTTTATATTTGGTTTTGTTTTGACTGGGTTAAGGGCTACCGCATGAGCGATTTCTTGCTTAATTTGGGTAAAGGTTTGTTGCTGTTCAGGGTTTTAGTGCAAAGTGGGTTTTTACGGGTAATTAGGTAGAGAGGGCTTACAATTTGACTGTACTCAGGAATATGCATCTTTTAAAAACTTATGGCGCTTAGGAAAGCTTGTGATTTTTTTTTGTTGGATGGTGGAGACATTGCTGTGATTTTGTTGATGACATCAGTGGGAATCTGATGCTGTCTATTTTGTAACTTTACTCTCAGAAATTGGATTTTTTGAGCAGTTCTCTTGACCTTGCTTTTTGATGGTGAAGCTGGCTTTTAGGGGAACTTGGATGATTTTTTCTCTTTTTTTAAACACTTTTAGTTGTTTTTTTCTACACAATGATGTCATCAATATACTGTAGATGTTTTGGATCTTTACTCTTTTTAAGCGCACTTTGGATCAGTCTATGGCAGATGGTAGGACTGTGCTTCCACCCCTAGGGCAGTTGGTTTTAGGTGTACTGCATGCATTTTTAGGTGAAGGCAAACTGAGGCTTGTATTTTGTTGCTAGAGGAATGGAGAAAAATGCATTGGCAATATTGATAGTGGCATACTACTTCATTGCTTTGGACTTTAGCTTGTATTGGAGTTTTAGCATGTTTGGCACAGCAGCACTCAGTGGTGGAGTAATTTTATTCAATGTACGGTAGTCTACAGTCAATTTTTATTCTTTTTCAGATTTGAGTACAGGCTAAATGGGGCTGTTGAAGGGTGAGTGGGTCTTGCTGACCACCCTTTGGCTTTTTAGCTCACAGATAATTTTGTGGATGGGGTCTACGGCATCTGAATTTGTTTGGTACTGTTGGCAGTGTACTTTTGAGGTGGTAATTGGTACTCGTTCTTTTACTTTTAGCAGTCTTAGTGCAGATGGGTTTTTTCATAGCCTAGGTAAGGTGTTTAATTGCTTGACGCTATTTGTCTTTATAGCAGCTGTTCTAAATGCTCATTTGAGGTTTTTTGGGTCTTTCAAATACTCACTTTGGAGGAAGTCTATGCTTAAAATGCATGGGGCCTCTGGGCTAGTCACAATAGGGTGTTTCTTTTACTCATTTATAGTCAGGCTTACTTTAGCTTTTGCTAGAGTAAAATCTTGTGGTTCCCCTGTCACACTAGCAATAGAAACAGATTCTGCCCCCACATGTCTTGATGGGATTAATGTGCACTGCGCACCAGTGTCGACTAAAGCTTTATATTTTTGTGGTTCAGATGTGCCAGGTTAACAAATTCATGCAGTCTAAAAACCATAGTTTTCTTTAGCCTCTGCTTGGCTAGAGGCAGGGCTTTTTTAAGCTTGGTTATCCTTCTTTCCCTGGGCATATGTCTTGGAGGTTTGTTTAAGGGGATTGAAAATATCGTCATTATCATTATATATGGCAGTTTGGTTACAGGTCACTGGAGCTGCTTTTCTTTTGGAACTTTTTCTCTGAGTCTTTAGTTCACACACTTGTTGTGCTAGAGCAGCAGTAGATTTTCTATTCTAGTTCTTCATGTTTTTTCTGCAATTGAGTAGGAAGAACTATAGCTCAGCTCGTGGGGTGTACCTTCTCTCCTTTTCTGGGGAACGTCTGCATTGGGTACTAGAATCTTTGATTTGTACTGCTGAGATTTGGAGAAAGCCTTCTTTAATCTTTTTTTTGAGTTTCTTGCGATTCTCCTCCATCTTGTCTTCCAATTTTTGCAGATATGTTTCTACTGTTGCGATTCTGGCATGTGTTGGGCTATGTACAGTATTTGTATATGCTCAGAGCTTCTTTGCCATTTTAAGTACAGTTTTCTCACTGTCATTTTGCTTTATTATTGCTAAAGTAGAAGCATATTCTTGTGGCTTAAGTTGTATAAGTTTTCGCTACATCATGGATGTACACGGTACTGTGAAAAACGCCAATCACTTTTTTTTAAATTTTAAAAGTTTAATAGTAATAAATGGTTCTAAAAATAGTAATATAATTAGAGTAATAAAAACTTGGACAATTAGGATTTAGGACAATACGAGACAATAAAAAAAAAAGAGTTACAGACGTCCGGGTACCTTTTTCTGGGCAGCATAAGCCCAAAAAAGGACACACGTTAACAGAGGATTAACCCTTAAAAACAATAGCCTGTTGCATATTCATACATCTACATACATGATGCATAAATTCCATTCAAACAAAGGATTCAGTCTGTTCAGTGCCAACTTCTTCCTCTTAATCCTAATGGCATCTTCAGGGCTGAGTGAGGTGAGAAGAAGTTAATTTCTTCTGATAAGAGAGCAATAAATTCTTTGAAAGATTTAGGTGTCCTGTGGCTGCTATCTCGGTGCAAGTCCTTTCTTTTAAAAAAAGCATCTTACATAGCATAGTTTCTATTTTAACATTATGTTATAACCTAAAACTATATTTAACACACTACTTAAGAAAATTAATACAGCATAACTTTCTAACATAATACATATAATATTAATTTTAATATTTGCAAAAAACCAATCATAAAATACGCATTTTTCACAGTACTAAGTCTGGATTTACAGTGTTTATGTTATCTGAGAAGACAATCTCTGCCACTGCCATTTCCCTCAAGTATTGAATTTCTTGTTCTATGTCTTTTTAGTGAGTTTGCTGCATATAGAGATTGTCTGCACACAGGTAATTTTGTGCTACACTTCCCTGGACCCATGCCCAGAGGCTTCGAGGGTTAGCCCCCCTCATCATTCTTTGGTCAATGACAGGATTACATGATAGGGATCTTAAATGCCTTGCTTCACTACTGTCCAAAACTGTACCCTTGCTTGCAGCATCTCAAAGATGGACTAACCAACTAATTATAGATTTATGAGGTCTTTGAGTGTAATTCTTTTTTAGGCTACGAAGGTCCTTTAGGGAATAGGATTTAATAGCAGCTTTGGATGTTGTGTCAGTTGCTTTAATTTAGGGTTTTGTATCAGTAATTGGTGTTGAGGGTCCTTCCCCCGGATAATCATTGTCAGTTACTGGCTGATTGGTTTTGTTTGTGTGCTTTTTTTTTTTTTTGCAGCAACTGCCAGTGGCTTAGGCTCACTGTCTGGTTTAGCTACAACTTGAGTAGCTGGGGTGTTGGCTGCAGCCTGAGTGACTGTGATAGCTGCTGATTTATGTCCCTGCCCCCCTGCCTCTATCTGCTGCCTCCCCAACCAGTTCAGGAGAAAATACCTCCTTGGAGAAAAGTGGGAAAAAACTTGTTTATTAAACAATAAAACCTAAACAATCTTAAACAATAAAACCCCTTGCTGCTCCAAAAGAGATGACAAATTCAGAAAGTCCCCTCCCTAGGTTGCAGCTTAGCTTACTCAGTCTCTTATCAGTCTTTTCGGTGTTGGAAATGCTGCGGCCCAGGCCCAGCCCGGTGGGCCACAGGTGCGAGCTGTTGGTGCTCTTTTGGGTGTTCAGTCTAGAGCAGGTTTAAACAGGTCTAAAGAAAAGGGAATAAAACCCACAGTCTAGGGAACTTCTTTGCCTCAGCTAGCTAAAACTAAGTAAAACAAAGGAGAGTTTTGTCCCGCTGTCTATCTGCAGACAACACGGTCCAGGAGAAGGAATGTGGAGGAGTGAGAGCAGTGTCTGAAAACAAACTGCGCGCTTCTTCTCTTCCCCCTTCACTCTCGGAACAAGTCTTAAAGGTGCAAAACTTATTATTCAGCATAAACAGAACAAGATGACTGGGGATAAAAGCATCATATAGTCAACTCAGGACACCTGTAAAGTCAGTCAATGACACCTGGATGCACAAAGATTCCTTGGAGGGTGGCACTAGATCTTCCCACAAGCAGCGCACTCAATCCTTGACCCAAATGTCCAAAGACATCCAGAGGAACCTTATATACATGACAATATTCTAAGATGATTGTTGCTGTGGTGTGTACATCCACCCTGGCTGCTCTGTGGGTGCTACCCCTAAGGTGGTTGAGTAAGCCTGTGCTGGTACCATGCCCTGGGGAATAATTTGTGTCGGAGTGCAGTTCCCCTTTATGCTCATCTTCCCGTTTCCCAAACCTACCAAAAGCTGACCATTGGCATGGTATTTAGAATTACATTGATTTGCATAATGACCTGGCTTTGCGCATATAGCACACAAGAAATTAGTCTTATTTCCTTTCTGTTTCTGTGTTGCTTGTTTTTGCTTGCCCTTATTTTTCACCTGTTTCTGTTGTCCATCCCCTGAGGATGTCCAGCCTGGCTGTAAAGTAGCTGCCAAAACAGACATTTTGTAGTCTACAGAACCTACTTTAGAACATGCTTGGACCATGTTTGTTTATGTTGGGTCGCCTGGAAGAGCATATATGATCTTCCTACAATCGTTGTTTGTGTTGTCTCTTGCTAATTGTTTACATAACACCTGCCTCAAATTATCATGCTCAACCTGTTTTTCCAGGGCTGCTGCAATGTTCTCAACAAATGATAGGTGTCAGAACCCAGGAAATTCCTCTGACTGCCCTAAGAGGACTCAAGACCCTGACAGGAGGCTCGGACACCTTGGCACAGAGCCCAAGACCTCTTTGCCTTTGATTTTGACCCATGGGAAAAATTACCAACCTTTAATGAGGATCTGCAAGTCACAAAAGTTTAAGTAGAATGATAGTGAATTTATCACAGGGTCAAAAGGTAGAATTTTGGGATTTTTAGAATGGGGGTTCAGGAGGCAAGATGAAGGAATCTGGGCGTGTCCAGTCTTTTTCCTAGTTCTTCTTGGCCTCCATCTTCTGCCGTTATGGTGGCACTTTTGGATTGGTTTAAGGTAGAAACTCACTGTCTAACATAGGTGATAGGTATTGGGAAGTTGTTGTAAATAATGTACATGTAGTTTTTAGTATAAAAAGATAACACCGCCCTGAGGGCAGTCAGTGTGCTTCAACCTGACCTGCCAGACAGACCTCAGTGGGTCGGATAAAGAATGTTATAGATAAGAAATAATAAACAACCTTGAGAAACAAGAACAGAAGAATCCTGACTCCTTCTGCGACTGCCAGGCTGAGAACAAGAGATTTGTACGTTTCTCAGAGTCACTCTGACCAGCAGAGATTCTAAGAGGTAGGAATGGTTCCCTTATTCCTTGAGTTATTGTTACATATCGTGGTTTGGGAGCAGCTGTTTCTATAGCTTTTAACAGTGCTCCCAAGCCTATCTTTTGATTCTGCTCAAGAATGGCAAGGTCCCAGGTAGCCTGAAGATCACTATTAGAGATGGCATTCTTCCCCATGAAAGCATCCACTTGGATCATGATTTTAAAAAGTTAAGATTTTAGATGAGGGATGGAACCAATTCATATTGAAGATAGATGTGACGGTGTTCACAGGGGTCTCAGGCTGAGGGAAGAGACAAGGATTTGACTCCATGTTTCAGAAGGCTTGATTTATTATTTTATGATATATATTACATCAAAACTATACTAAAAGAATAGAAGAAAGGATTTCATCAGAAGGCTAGCTAAGAATAGAATACGAAGGAATGATAACAAAGGCTCTGTCTTGCCCTCTCTGTCTGAGACAGCTGGGTTGTGATTGGCTATTATTTAGAAACATTCAACATGGGCCAATCAAAGATCCACCTGTTGCATTCCACAGCAGCAGATAATCAATGTTTACATTTTGTTCCTGAGGCCTCTCAGCTTTTCAGGAGGAAAAATCCTAAGAAAAGGATTTTTCATAAAAGATGTCTGGGACAGTTAGATACGCCAATGATAAGTTGATGATTATTAGATGCTTAAGCTAAAGCTAATTGTTATATTATGAGCTCATTTATAGAAGGAAATAGGGCAAGTGGACCATTATAGGAACATACTGAGACCAGTAGAACAGTGCCCAGCACCTGGACTCTATGTCAATCCATTATAAAGCAGGGGGCCTTGGATCATTGCCAGAAGGTCACAGAGACCTGACAAAGACCTTCCTGACTTCATCCCTGGGACCACTGACCCAATTCAAGACCACCAACCCAATTCAAGAAAAGAACTGCGCACGCCTGAAGGACTAATAACTACCCCTTGGGGTCCAACCTTGCAAAGCTCTCGAAAGGACTCCCCAGGTAACTGCTAACTGAAGTGCGGTCTTCTCTCTGTTGATGACCTCGTTCCACAGGCAGTTGCCTAGTAACTTCCAAGTCTCTGGATTAAATGCAGTGTTTGCGTCGACTGAAAAGTCATGGGACCTTGCTCAGGCAAGTAAAGCACACAGGGAATGATCTGACACAGGAACTCCCAAACGTGGCAAAGCGTCCTTCCATGTAGAAAGAACTAATCTCTCTTCCGTAGAAAGTTGATTCCCCATGTTAAAGGAAACCTTTCCCAGCAGCCCGCACGAAGCAGTAGTCTACCCCTGGATGCAGGCACTTTAGCTATGCTAGGAAAAGCCGTTCCACCCTAGCTCTTTGGCCTTGAGCTGCTACCTGTGGTCACAAAAAGACCAGCCGTCTCAAGGAGGCACAGGGAAAATCACTGTTACCTCTCTTAAATGGAGGACAGAGGGTGTCCAGTCCATCCTGCAAGGACTGGCGGGGCCGCCACGGCATCTCCCGGTGGGGTAGATCCAAAGCATCCCGTTCATCCTGCAGTTTCCGTAGGGGTCACCAGATGTTGCCGTTGAGTTAGGAATGGCTGAAAGAAGACAACATTGACTCCCATGCTCAGAAGGCATAAAGCAAGGTTTATTAGGAACTACACATATTTATAGACGAGATCGTTCACTCAGAATCTGATTGGTCCTTAAATTATACCCTTCACACCACTGGTTAATTAGGAGCAACAGATTCTTGTAAATCTCTTTCCATAAACATCACGTACAAACATCCCACATATTCACAAACACCAGGTGCAGAGATTAAGATAAGAATTGTTTTAATTCTTTCTCTGAGCTTTGTCACAACTTCCCCAGGAGGATGCCTGGGAAAGTTATCTGTTTCTCTCTCTGATTAAGCTGTCAGCATCTACACATATTCATTTACTAGCCTGTTTCACATCACAATTATTTCTTATCAGTCTGTGTGCAGAGAGCTCTCTGGTTGTCCTTCGGTCTCTCAGTATCTTGGTAGCCTCAGTTTTGGTTTGCTTCTTGTTTCAAGGTCTAAGAGGTCCCTCTTATCTCTCTCTAGCTTGGAAGTTCACATTCTTTTCACCTTGTTTGAGGTAGTTTTGCAAGCTACAGGCTTTTTTGCAAGCACAGGCTTTTGTGAGCACTGCAAATTAACAGAAAAAACAAGTTAAAACAACACACTTCATCTATGCAAGCAAGCTACTGACTAAAAAATTCAAAACAGCACACTTCACCTGAATCTGAAATGGATTTTGACTCTAAGTTAAGAATTAACTCCATGTCTCAGTTCCTTTGTGTGTCAGAAAAGATTTATGCTTAAAAGATGAAAATCTGTCTCTGTTAAAAACAAAGAGAAATTTTCCCACCTCCAAAGGCACAGAGGGTGCTCTTTAAACTGTGCCACAATGTCCCCATCCCCACTGTGACATAATTCCACAAAGAGAGACCTACAGGGGAGTCAGGGCCAAGAGGACTGTAAGGGAGTGCTGTATATATGTGTGCTGATGTGCGCAGCTCTGTGTCCCCATGTGTTTTCTAGTGTGCCCAGGTGTGAGTGTACACATCCTGCTTTGCAGAGTGTACATATGTGCTAGTGTATAGTGTACACAGCACTGTTCACATAGATGTACTTACGTGTACACGACATGCACTGCTGTTTACATGTATGTTAAATTACACACTCAAGTGTGAGTGAGTGTCCACGGCTCTGTGCTTCTAAGTGTACACAGGTTCTACAAGTGCAAGCATGACTGTTTGGGACGTGCGTGTGTTAATGTGTATGACACTGCACATATTGCTGTGCACAAAATATGTGCAAGCAGATCTTGTGCTTGTAGGTATGTGTGCATTAGTAGAGACTGTACACAGGTGAGTGTCTGTGTGGCACACATGTGTGCGTGTGGCAAGTTGGGTGTGCTACTGACAAACACCACCATGCACAGGGGCTCTGTGCAGCTGAGCAGGTATATGTGTGTGTGTACTAGCTCTGCGCATGTCCCTGTGTGCACACAGGCTGGGTATGCCCAGACACATAGCTCTAGATACACAGCTCCGTGCATCCAACTGCTGTCCCACCTAGAAAAGCAGATGGGTGTGTAAATATGTGTTTGTGTGTGTGTCACTACCTAGCTCTGCTAACTGAGGGAGCCCCTGACTCTCTGTGTACACTCTCTTCTTGTAAGGAGAAAAAAAATTGCCTCTATGTATGTTTGCCAAAAAGTTTATGTAAGGCTATGTACAGTGATTTCCATCAAATTTAATAGTGTTTAAGTTTCCATTAAATCTCTATAAACAGAGGTATCTATAATTGCTGTAATTCACTGTTGTTCTAACCCATGTTCCCTAGAAACTGCTTCCATCAAAACAAGATGCCCAGCCAAGTGCTAAACCTCTCAGTGATTGTAATGCTTCCTAGGCCACGCAGTTCCCTTGTGTCAGCAGTAGTAAGTTCAAATAATGAAACACATGAGGCAGTGCTATGTGCATTGTCTTTAGTTTAACCCCTCGGTGGGGAAGTCCCTTTCAGGTGCTATGAACCCATGAATTGGCTGTGTGAGCCACAGAGCAGGAGTAGACTCGTGTCAACAGAATTCAAACCCCAGTGAAAGAACCCAAAGAATGGACTATAAGATCCAGACTGAGTGAGAGATAACCAAAGAAGCTTGAAGACATCCAAAAAGTAGAGTTGAGCTTTCACCAGTCAGCTAAAGATTATTTAACTAATACTTTGGGCGAGGAGTTTGAACTGTATCATTAATTGATGTAATTATCCTATTTTAATAGATAAGAATTACAAGCATCAGTTGAGGGAAGGTACACAAGGAACTGTGAGAAGTATTGGGACAGTTACCTTAAGAACCAATAAGTAAGGTAAAACAAAAAAAATAGGGAAAGATTGGGTTGGCCCCTGTGTTCACCACCGAGAAGATTATAGCCCTGCTGCGGGTGGCAACCCCTAGGCATGGTAAGGTGGAAACAAGAAAGCCATAACAGACCTCTATCATTCCTCACTTGTCTCTTAATCCAACAGAGACTAAAGGGAAAGACTGAATTGGCCTATATTTTGTCCATTTTCAAATAAATTTTTTTCTTATTCCCACTGTCCTTGCCCACATCAACAGATGCTAGTAAAAATTATTTTTATTTCTTTTTGAGAAGTAAGGGTAAATGATCCAAATCAACAATAAGAGGTAATTGTTCGAGCCAAATGACTTATTGAAAAGGAAAAGGGAGGTTTGTTATAGGTAAGTAATGTAATAGTTGGCTCTCACAATTAAGAGATAGATATTATGTGGATGTATAGTAATGTTATGGTAATATATCATCCCATAGTTCTCTTTCCCCTCTCCCCTTGTAATAGCCTTAGTAGTCTAGACATTTGGAGAGGGCCAATTTATTACCAGAAGGTACAGTGTAACAACACCTTACCTCCAATCAAGATGTAAGAAAGTAATCTCCACCAGCAGACAGCAGAGGAAGAGTTGACTGACAAAACTTTGGGAGGGACTAAGGATATAAATGGCAGAGCATCCATTTTGTAGATGAGCACGTGGCTGATAGTCACGGAGACTCTCAGTGCTGAAAACGTTTTCCTTATTCAGTCCTTTGTTGCAATGTTTGTTAAGGTTTAATAAACCTTTGAAATTTTAAAAGTGAGCAGTCATTTCTCACAAAGGGAAGAAAAGAAGGGATTACAGTCTGTTGCTTAGATAAGGGCGGGTCTTTTGGAACCGTGTGTGTCCCCCCCATTAACACTCTTATGCTGCCGGTTATAGTGCAGGACCTGAAAATAGGTGAAACTAATAAACCCAGGAACTCCACGGTCCTAGATCCTTGTACCATCTTGAGCTGGGTTCCCTCCTCACACTGGTGCTATTCAGTACTTGATTTAATGTAGGAGAAGGGATTACAGGCAACCTCACCCCTGATGAGTCACAGCTATGTTAATTACCTAAAACAACCTTGCTTTGGATGAGTCACAGATATATCCAATAAGGATGAGTGTGATGAAAGGGTAGGTTGTCTGGTCAGGGGAGGATCCTGAGGAAGAAAGGAGTGAAAGTACTCAAATAATGATCCAGAGGGACTAGAAGATTGACCAAACAGAAAAGAGAATTGCTGCTGTAAAAGATCTGTGAGGTCAGTCTAGGTCTGTAGTTAGAGCCTGCAGTCAGAGTCTGCAAGGGAAGTCTACACTGAGAGTTTGCTGTAATCAGAGTCGGTGAGTAGTTAGTCTGCGTGAAAAATGCATATATGATTGGCTCTTTGCAAATATTAAAAGGAATACTATGTGTGTTATGTTGGAAAGTTATTTTGTAGTACTGTATTAATCCTTTTTAAGTGGTGTGTTAAATATAGTTTTAGGCTATAACATAATATTAAAAGAGAAACTATGCGGTGTAAGATACTTTTTTCAACTAGCTCAAGAAAAAGATAAGATAATTTAGAAATTCTTCGCACAGAAATATCAGCAACAAGACACCCAAAATCTCAAGAGAAGAATTATTGCCTCCTTATCGGGAAGAACCAGACTTCAAGGAGCCAAACTTTGATTTACAAGATGAGGAAGGAAGTTGACAATAACCAGAAAACACCCTTTGTTTGAAAAGAATTTTTGAATCATGTATGAGATATATGTATATGCAACAGGCTATTGCTTTAAGGGTTAATCCTTTGTTAGGGAGCCATGCTTTTTGGGGGCTTAATGCCCAGGAAGCATCCAGACATCTGTAATTCTTTGCTTTTATTGTCTTTTATTGTCCTATTTCTGATTGTCCAAATTCTTATTGCTCTAATTTTTATTACTATTTTTATGCTATTTTATTACTATTACACTTTTAAAATTTTAAAACAGGTTGGCTTTTTTCACAGTCTGTAAACAAACTTGTGTAAAAGAATTAACCAAGACCCTTTTCATACTAATAAACAAGAGTGTGTGTCTCAACTAATTTCTATCTCAAACAGGAAGTCTGCTTCAACAATTAAATGGATGCTTTCTGGGGATGCCATCTTACAGAGCATAGTAAACAATATTTTTCCTTTGAGTGGGAACGAGAGGGAGAAGAGGTTAAGTTACTCCATCCCTAGGAATTAGGTTATTGCAATATGTGAAAGGCTTGCTCCTATCGAGAGAATGGGAGGAGGTGGTAGGGGAAGCCACTATAAAATTGTTCAGTTTTCTGGCTGGAGGGGAGGCTTGGAGTGTCTGAAGGGAAAGCACCGGTGATAAAGGTTGAATGCTTGGGGTGCATTTTGACTTAAAGCTTGGGGTGTGTTGGCCCAGAGGGAGTCCAGGGAATTTTGGAGGTGCTGTTTCCCAGGAATGAAGGGGAGCTGTAACAATTTTTAGGATTAATAGAATATTACAAGACTGTGGTATTCACATACTCTTTGAACAGAGAGAGACATTATTCTCTCTCCCAGGATTTTTCCTAGGGAAGGCAGTGAGAAAGCTCAGAGAGAGAAGAGAAAACAATTCTTATCTATTCGTTGTGCCGGTTGTTTGGCACATGTGGAATGTGTTATGGAGATTGTTTACCAAAAGGGATTTCTTAACTGGACACTGGTGATGATGTTTTGGATTGATTGACCAATTAGGTCAAAGTTGCGTCGTGACTGTCTGAAAGGGTCATGAGTTTTTCTTTAGTTTAGTATAGTTTAGTATATAGTATCGTATGCAGTGTAATATAATATAGTATAGCTTAATAAAGCATTTGTTCAGACTTCTGAATCGTGGAGTCATTTCACGTCATTCCCCAGCTGGGGACCGTCCTGCATCGATACAAGACCTGGATAAAGGACTTTTTATCCTGTGACTTTTTAACCCAGGATAGTACCAATGTTGTTGTACAGACACCAGTAGGAAAGCAAAACTTGAGAAAATTAGGGGAAAGATTGATTAATGCCCCAGCTTTAGCTCTCCCAGGCCTGGAAAAGGAATTGGAATTGTATGTGGACTGGTTGCAAACACTGATTTCTCCTGTGTGAATCATTCATGAATGTTAAAATACTCTTTGGGTGATCCCATGCCCAAATTTAGGAATGGTGAAAGAATTTGCAGAGCAGAGAAAATGCATAGGCTATTTCTACCTAACTTCAGGTTATGCTGAAGGTACCCAGAATGGTAGTGGACAGCGTGGTCCTCTGATATGGGGCTGTGCCAGGGGAATTCTGGTGCTGGTATGTTTGCAAAGCGGGGGGATGGCCCCATTGTTTGCTCTAAGGGTAACTGAGGCTCTGTTGTCTGCAGAATTGTGCAGCCATGGCTTTGATGATAACTGATGGCAGGATTGTGTTATAGATGAGTAATGTAATCGTTTGCTCTCACAATTAAGAGATAGATATTATGTGGATGTTAAAATGTATAGTGACGTTATTTTAAGATGTCCTCCCATAGTCCTCTTTCCCCTCCCCATTGTAATACCCTTATGTCATGGTTTGACACTAGCACAATGCCAGTGCCTCCATGAAAATTCGCTCTCCCTGGCATCTGCTGTGAGATGGTACCTGGGAATAAGCAAAACAGGCTCTTACTTAGGGAAAAAGAAGAGAAACTTTATTAACTAAACTACAAAAACTAAACCACAAAGAAAGAAAATTAAACACAAGGAAAATGAAAACTACACAAAAACACTTCCCCCTCCTCCTCCCACCAAATATCCAGTACATTTACATTTCCCAAATCATCAAACACTCGGTCTGGCACCACCCTTTAGAAAATCGAATCTTCAGCTCATCAAGAAGGAGATGGAGTCCTTTCTTTGTACCATGGATTTCTTGTCACAAAACAGCACCGCCCGGAGTTCTTTTGCCATCTCGTGACATCTTTCCATGCCAAGGTGCTCTCACCACCAGGCATGGGACAGGAGTGTGTTTCAGGGTAGGCCCTTTGGACCTTTTAAGGATGCCTCGTCTCGTTCCAAGCAGAGCACAGTCTCATCTCTGGGACCTTTGTCCCCCCCATTTCCTTCACACACACCCCCTGGGTCCGAGGGGTCTCAACACCGAACTCTCTTGGCTCTGAGTCTCTGCTTCCCCCTAAAAATGCAGTCTCTGTATCACCAGGAATCAGTTCATGGATTTTATACAAGAAAGCGTCCAGAAAAACCACTCCATCTTTTCTCAATTCCTTCAACATCTCTCTCTTTTTGCCAGATGTACTCACTGACCCATTTCTACCTTCATCCTCCACTTTTATCCTCCTCTAGGAAGGGGTACTGTTCTGTAAAGTTTTCATTATCCACAAAAGGGTTAAAAGCTCTCACGGAGCGGCTGGACTGCCCGCTGCCCCCCCCTTCTCCTCGCAGCCGTGCTGGCTGCTGCCGGGACATGATATCAGGTTTCAAGGTAAACAACTCAGTTCGAGCACCGTTGGAGCACAGGCTGAAATCTCTCTCCGCACAGGCTGAAATCTCTCTCCGTCTCCAGGAAGGGGGGAAAAAGGACGGGACTGACTGCCCGGTGTTTCCCTGGTATTCTGCTCCTCCACCCTTCCAGAGGACCAGGCCTACCTCAGCTGGGCCACGTGGCTTCTCCCCTCCCCCAGCCCAGCAGCAGCTGAGCCAGGGGAGAGAGCAGCAACTCTGTCCCGCCGGAAATTCAAAAAAGACTGAGGGAAAAACTCCCTGCGATTTTAACCCCTATGTTTGTGGGCTCAGAGGCGGATCCAAATGCCCCACTGGCCAAAACCAGGTGCCCATCTTAAAATCTAAACTCCCATTGGTAACTATTCTAAAAACAACATATCCCAGATGTCCCATTTCCGGTCAAACCACGACACCTTAATAGTCAGGACATTTAGAGAGGGCCAGCTTATTACCAGGAGGCACAGCATACCAACACCTTACCTCCAATCAAGATGTAAGAAAGTAATCTCCGCCAATAGATGAAAGAGAAGGAGTTAACTGAATAAACTTTGGGAGGGGATAAGGTTATAAAAGGAAGAGCGTCCATTTTGGAGATGAGCCTGTGGCTGATAGTCACGGAGACTCCCAGCACTGCAATTTTTCCTTATTCAGTCTTTTTGTTGTATTTTTGTTTAGGTTTAATAAACCTTTGAAATTTTAAAAGTGAGCATTTTTCACAATTGTTAAAGTCTGTCACTGTGAAAAACACCAGTCACTTGTTTTAAAATTTTAAAAGTTTAATAGTATAAAATAAAATAGTTATAAAAATAGTAATAAAAATTAGAGGAATAAGAATTTGGACAATTAGAGTTAGGACAATAAAGGACAATAAAAAAGCAAAGAATTACAGACATCTGGGTGCTCTGCTCTGCCACGTAACACACTTTGCTAACAAAGGATTAACTCTTAAAAGTAATAACCTGTTGCATATTCATATATCTCATACATGATGCAAACATTCTTTTCAAACAATGAGTGTTTTTTGGTTATTGTCAATTTCTTCCCTTGCAGCAATTAGCAGAATAAATAGACTCTACCACCTGATGTAGTTATAAAGTGGGGATGTATTGTCGGCGCTGGGCACAAGTGAGATAGCTCTCATGAAAACTTGTGCCCCGAGCCCTGGTCTGAACCACATCTTTATTCACCAAAGTGTTTCATATGCATTATATTGCCCATTCTTTCCATGCATATTCAACCCCTACCCCCGCCTGTTCTCGCCTCTCATGGTTATTAGATCCACGCCCTTATGAGCATGCATTGTTCACAGTGGTGGTCTCATGGAGGTCTCTTGCTGGTCTCTGAGGCTGAAGATCGTGGTCTTCTTCATGACTGAACTTTTGAATTTTTCTCCTTTGCGCGTGCGCTTTGGTGCCTTGGTACTTATCTGAGTACGTCTGTCGGTCTTGATGAGCTTGGAGACAGAGGACCCCCTTTATCTGGGTTTCTTGCATCCCTTGGTCTTCTCCTGATATTGTTCTTTATGCAAGAAGCTTCAGAAATTTGCATTTTCCTATGCCCTTTGTACCATGGCAGAGGTTTTTTAAGTAAAAGGTTAAAATTCAACACATAATTCTACAAGCTAAAATTTAAATGCTTAATTCATATTGCTGTTATAGATGGATGAGATGATTGGCTCTCGCAATTAAAAGATAACTATTGTGTAAATATAAAGAAATGATTTAGTGATATATAGTTATGTTATTGTAGTTTAGATGTCCTCTGTTCTCCCCATAGTTCCCTTTTCTGCCCCTGTATTGTTGCCATCAGACAGCCTGGGTTGTCTAGGATAAGTAAAAAGAAGGCATAAACATGTGCCCCTTGCATGGGGCAGTTGGGAATGGAAAAGCTTGTTGCTTATGGGGGTGTGGCATGGCAACACCTGATCTCCAATCAAATTACAAGAAAGCAGTTTCCACTGATAAATGACAAAGAAGAGCTGACTGACTGACAGACTTTGGGAGGGGCTAGGACTGGCTGATGCAACCCCTCCAGGGGTATAAAAGACTGAGCATCCATCTTGAAGATGAACCGGCCACGAGGTATCCACAAGGGCAGTTTGCAGCACCGCAAATTTTTCCTTATATCATACTTTTGTTGTATTTTTGTCAAGGTTTAATAAACCTTTTAAAATTTTCAAAGTGAGCAGTTGTTTTTCACAATGGGGGCTAGTAAACCGGGATATAAAGCTGAAGCGATACGCGGAATAAATAGACTCCACAACCTGATGTAGTTATGAAGTGGGTATGTATGACGGCGCCCGGCACAAGCAAGATAGCTCTCGTGAAAACTTGTGCCCTGAGCTGCAGTCTGACCCACATCTTTATTCACAAAGGTGTTCCATATGCAGTAAATTACACAACTTTTTCATGCATATCCAACCCCTGGCCCCGCCTGTCCTCGTTACGTATGCTAAATAGGTCCACGCCCTTCTGGGCATGCGTGGTTCGCTGTGGTGGTCGCACGGGGATCTTTTGGTGGTCTTTGAGGCTGAAGAGTGTGGTCTTCCTCATGATTGAACTTTTGAACTGTTCTCCTTTGCGCGTGCGCTTTAGGTCTTTTGGTGCTTATCTGAGTCTGTCTTATCAGTCCTGACCACCTTGGAGCCAGAGGAGCCCCTTTATCTGGGTTCTTTGTGTCCCTTGATCTCCTCTGGTATTGTTCTTTATGCAAGAAGCTTCAGAAATTTGTGTCTCCTATGGCCTTTGTACTATGGCAGAGGTTTCTTAAGTAAAAGGTTAATTCATTTTGTTAATTCAAGTGAACTTCTAAAATTTCTGTTTCAAAGCCTCTTCACCCGTGGCCCAGGAGATTTCGGATGAATGACGCCACTGCTGATTTTAGCAGATCGAACGACTTCTCTTGGGACCAGCAGTGATTGCAGGTAAACCTGGAGACTACAAAGGACTGTATAACAAAAAAGAAGAAGGAGAAGGATCTAGAAGACTGTGAGTATAAATGTGTGTATGCCCGAAGTGTGAGTGAAGTAATGTTGGGAGTGGGCTTAAAATAAAAGATCCTCTTAATTGTTTTGGCCAAAATATAGTTCTGTAATTCCAGTATATGAACGTGAGCTTCACATTAGTAATGTATGGATCCATCCTGGTCTGTTAAAGCTTCAGGATAGTGGATGGTGGGAAGCAGAGCGGGACGCATATGAGAAGAAGGGGAGGGAACCAGCTAACTGGCTGGATGCATGGAAAATAAGGGCTGAAATGCAGTGGGCGAGATGCGTAAAAGAGAACAGCAGGAACCCTCGGCTTGGCGGGACGTGTAAATTAAGGAATTTGTAAGAGCTCAAAAGCACTTGGAAATCGCCAAGTTGAGAACTATAGTATTAAAGTGATAGCGAAAATCACTATTCAGCAGTGTTTGCAGTCGCGCAGGACGCGGCGAGTTTAAAATAGCGTACTTTTGAGACGACTAGTCCAGGTAACTTTCCCAGCTCACGGGTGGCAGGAGGGGGTGGAGGGGGAAAGGGGGAAGGACCGCGTGGCTGCTCCATGTGGAGCAGCAGTGCACTGCGTGCGGAAAGCTCCTGGTGCGCTGGCAGCGCAATAACTTGCAGAGCTTATCAGCCGAGGCACGTCTGGCCACAGTAGTAGTGGGCGGTGCCGGCGGCGCCACTGCTGGGAACAAGCCGAGTGCATGGGTTCCCTGGGCAGGGGTTGCGCTAGAGGGCAAGGGGAGTTTACGGATCTGCTGCGGTGGTTCTCCCGACCCGCGGGTGCGGACAAGGCTAAGAACCGAGTTTGCAGCTGTGCCAGACATGGCGAGTTTACACGCCGACACAGTGAGGATGGGGGAGCACCAGCGGAGGTATAGCGCCGAGATTGCACGTGGTGCTGTTGGCGGTCAGAGACTGACCGAGGTGCGGGTGTCCCCAGGCCAGGGCGCGTGCTCTCCTGTGGAGCCGTAGGCTCGAGATGTCACGTGGATGATGGCGCCTGGAGGCGACAGGAGGCTGTGGGCTGCAGGAATGCTGCTGCAGCGACTTTCACCAAATGCGCAGGGTTTCCAAGCCAAGGGCTGCGCGGCCCTGCATGAGTGGTAGCGAGCCTGGGTGTCTAGAGCGGTGGCTTTCAGTGGTTCTGACCCAACTGAGGCTGACCGCTGCCATCAGACACACTGGAGCCCAGGGCTTCCAGTGACAGTAGCTATGCTCATAGACCGGGGGGAGTTTGGAGGTGCAGGGCCACTGGCACCGGGGGCCTCTGGACTCGGCGCTGCTGGGGGTCAGGGCGCTGGAGCCAGAGCTGCAGATCCATCGGTGCGGGCTGCTGGTGATAGGATCCGTGTTTTCGTGAACAGAGAGATTCTGAGGTGTGGTACCGCCAGAGTAGCGGGGGGGCTCGATTGTGTAACCTTGCAGCCACGGCGGTCACCAGTCCGGCGGCAGTACTGCGGGACGTGCTCTGTGTAGAGACCACTTAAGAGTCAAAAACTTCTAGTTGTATGAGGGCTTCTCCACAACCCACCAGTGCCGGGGAGGGGGGGGTGGCTGGCCCTGGCCGGGTGCATTTTCTCCACGGCGGTGTGCCACAGCTGGCTCCAGGTTGGCTGGAAAAACCTCCAGCAGGCAAATAACCTGGCGCCGTGCGAGTGGCAGCATTACAGACCCTGGGCAGCAGGTCTCACCGAATCCCAGGGCCAAGGGAGAGATGGAACATGTGCAACCCCCCCCCCCCGTCCCCCGTCCCCCGTCCCCAGCAGCGCTCTTGAGGGAGTTGTTATAATCGAGACCATAGCCTGTGGCAACTCAGGATTGCCGGGCAGGCAACTGCACCCAGCAGGGCTGGGCAGGGCAACAAGCTGCTAAGGTTCCCTGCAATACAAAACACAACAGTGTAGGTGTGAAAGGGATAAAGAATGCCATGACCTGTTTGTTTAGGCTTTGAGCAGTGCAGACAGCCTGTGTTGTCTAGGACAGGTAGAAAGAAGGCGTGCACGTGTGCCCCTTGCATGGGACAGTTGGAAATGGAAAAGCTTGTTGCTTAGAGGGTGTGGCATGGCACCACCTGACCTCCAATCAAGTTACAGTGTCGGAACCCAGGACATCCCTCTGGCTGCCCTGGATGGCTCAAGCCCCTGCCAGTGGTCTCAGAGACCTTGGCACAGAGCCCAAGACACCCATGACTTTGATTTTGACACATGGAGCAAATTACCACCTTTGTCCAAAGAATTACAAGTCAGGAGAGTTTAAGTAGAATAATAGTTAGTTTTCACAGGGTGAAAAAGTAGAATTTTAGGGTTTTTAGAATGGGGGCTCGGGGTCCCAAGATGGAGGAATTTGGGCATGTTTTGTCCTTCTTTCTCCTTCTTCCTTGCCTCCATCTTCTGGGTGATGGTGGCACTTTTGGATTGGTTTAAGGTAGGAACACGCTGTCTAACATAGGTGATAGGTATTGGAAAATTATTGTAAATAATGTACACGTAGTTTTTTGTATAAAAGATGACACCGCCTCTGAAGGCGGTCAGTGTGCCTCAAACTGACCTGCTGAATGGACCTCAGCAGGCCAGGGAAAGAATGTTATAGATAACAGAAAAATAAACAACCTTGAAAACCAGAACAGAAGAATTCTGACTACTCCTTCGACGGCCAGGCTGGGAAAAGAGACTTTTTAACGTATCTTGGGGTCATTCTGACCACCAGAGATTCCAAGATTACAAGAAAGCAATTTCCACCGATAAATGGCAAAGAAGAGCCGACTGACTGACAGACTTTGGGAGGGACCAGGGTTAGCTGATGCAACCCCCAGGGGTATAAAAGACTGAGCATCCATCTTGAAGATGAACTGATCACGTGGTATGCACGAGGGGCAGTTCCCAGCACTGAATCTTTTTCCTTATGTAGTCCTTTGATGTGTTTTTGTTAAGATTTAATAAACCTTTTTAAATTTTCAAAGTGAGCAGTTGTTTTTCACATTGCTAACTCAAGTGAACTCCAAAAATGTCTATTTCACTCTCATCTTGTAAATCAATTGTCTTGGTACCTTGAAGTCTGGTTCTCCCCAATAAGGAGGCAATAATTCTTCTCTTGGGTTTTTTTGGTGTCTTGTTACTGTTATCTCTCCTTGAGCTAGTTAGAAAAAGTATCTTACATCACATAGTTTCTGTAGGCTAAAACTAAATTCACTACACTTCTTAAAAATATTAGTATAGGACTGTCGCAGACATTCTTTGTGAAAAATCCTTTCTGTAGGATTTTTCCTGCTAGAGCTGAGAACCTCAGTAACAAATGTAAACAATTATTATCTGCTGCTGTGGAATGCAACAAGTCCACCTGTCATTGGTCCCCTGTAGATGTTTGGATCTACTGACCACTCACGGTGGAGCTGCTATTGCTCTCTGCCTAGACACAGACCTTTGTTATTCTTTTCTTTCTATCTCTCTTCTTAGCATAGCCAGCTTCTGAAGAAGCTCCTTTCCTTTCTATCACTATGTAGTATAGTTATAATGTTATATATATATCATAATATAATAAATCAAGCCTTCTGATAATGGAATCAAGATCCTGTCTCTTCCATCCTCTACAAACCCCTGTGACCCCGACAACATAGCACTACAAAAAAAAAAAAAAAGATTATTACAACATAGCTTTCCAACATAACACATATGGTATTCATTTTAATATTTGCGAAAAGCCAATCATATAATACGCTTTTTTCACAGGCACCAAGTGCTGGGTGGATGACTGGGACTTGGCTCTTACAGCATGAAATGGAACAGGAGGATGTGGAATTGGGAACCCAGCCTCCTGTTTAACTGGTCCCAAGAAAGGAGCCTTAAAGGAGGCTCATGACTGTATCCAGCTAAGAGATCTCTGTACTCAGCTGAGGAGGATTTGTAGGACCCCTCTGCCGAATGGGGAGAGGGTGTTTATTAATAGGTCTTCAGGGATGGTGGGAGGAAAACAAGTTATCAAATATACTATAGTAAAGGGAAGGGAATTACAAGAAGGGAAGAAGCTACCATGTACATAATCAGATCAAACAGCGAAACTGTATGTGCTTGTGAGAGCCTGGGAATTATACCAAGACAAGATAGTGAATGTTTTTACTGATTCTAAATATGCATATGGGGTGATACATGCATTTGGGAAACTATGGGAAGAAAGAGGTTTATTAATCTGCAGGGGAAAAGCATTAGCTCATGAGAGCTTAATTACTTGCTTGTTGGAAGTGGTGGATTTACCAAAAAAAGTAGAAATAAGAGTCGTTAAGGGGCATAAGGCAGAGAGCTCAGAAGAGACAATAGGTGATCAACTGGTCCATGGAGATGTTCAGAAAGCAGCACTTCTGCCAGAGGTCTCTGGGATCCTCCCTTTGCTCCCTGTGGCTCTGCCGTATCCAGGGGGAGGGGGGAAGTGGAGGTGCTGGTGCTGTCTTTTCCACCAGAGGAGCTTGAGATAATTAAAAGAGTGAGGCAGAGGAAAGAGGAGATATTTGATTTACAAGGAATGGTAAACAGTGGATACCAAAAGCTCTGGCCTTACAGTTATTAAAACAACTCCATGAAGGAAGTCATTGGGGCTCTCAAGGACTGGCAAGAGCCTTTCTCAAAATGTATGTTGCTGTGGGTCTTTCATTTGTTTTAGTAAAACGAGCTACTAAGGGGTCCCTGGCTCAAGTTAAGGCAAGCTTGCAAAGGAGATTGCAAAACAGGGAAATGACCTTGGGCTATAAATCCTTTCCAGGGATACTGAGTGTATTTTACTGAGATATCCTAGGCAAGAGGGCTTAGATAGTGGTAGTGATATGCCAGCTGGCAGGGTGCCCAGAGGAGTTTCTAGTCACTTCAGCCACTATTTGATCATTTAACAAATGATTTCTGGATATGGGATTGTGAAGGCAGTGGACTTGGACTGACGAGGTAGACGGGAGACATGCTCATCCGATAATGATCGACAGGTCTCAGATTTATTGATTAATAGGCACACTTTTATAATCACAGTAATAAGGCTCATACATATTGCTAAAATAGAGCTCACTATTGGTCAGCTATAAAACGTCAGTCCCACCTTTCTCAGGATGTTTGTGGCTTCTTTTTTACCTCTTGTTATCACATATATTCTTGAACAGCTTCTTGCTCAAGGAAAATGTGTCCTTGAATTAGGCAGCTGTTGCTTTCTCATATGTATTTTCTCACGTCTTTTTTCCCATGAACTATGTTTCAATAAAAAACTGTCCACATTTCCCCGGTTTCCTTTTTGAGCAAGAAGCTTTGTTTGCCACATCTTTTTGAATCAAGCGACTGACTATATTTTGAATGCAGCTAAAAATACAAGGCAAAACAAGTAAAAGCATTAAAACTATGCTTAAAATATTGCATGTACTACAAGGCTCTTTAACTGTGGTTCTAAGCTTTAGCTTTTTAAGTTATACAACACATATCTTCAAATTCTCTACATCTATGCCCCTGCGCTAAAAGCAAAAAAATCTATAGCAGCTTTAGTCTAAAGCATTGCGTGATAAACACTTTACACATCTGTAGTAAGCACATCTAAAATCTGTGATGTCTTATTCAGTTCATCTTTAACCCAGCACCCTAGCTGTTTTGCCAAGTTCCTTGCCTTATCTGCCGCGCCTCCAGGTAAAATAGACGCTACTACCACCTGATGCAACTTAGTCCAAAACCTAGGTTCCCCTATGTTTAACTATTGCTTGTGTTTTTACTCCATTGCATTAGCAAAGATACATTAGGATGGAACAGTGATAGTTTTCTCAAATAACATGGCCCCCCCTGTGGTCTTGCCGGTATGCCATTCCAGAGCTGAGTCTAAGTTAGTCTCATTTTACTTTATTCTTATTTAAATCTTGGGCATTTAAGGGTTCAAAGCTTAACCAACCCCCCCCCCCCCCCCCCCCCCCCCCCCCCCCCCGCCCTACGGGTTGCTTGCAAGGCTGGCATTTGCACTCCCAAAGAGATCTAATTCTTCTGGGGGAGAGTGCCAGTGGTGTTCAAGGACAATATGAACTCACACTGCTGGCATCCATTCTGTTGTTGGCAACGGGCCGAAAAAGACAAGTTTTTACATAAACTGCCACTGTTCCCAAAACCACAAAATTCCCCTGGGAACTAAACAGGTAAACCTATAAGACAAGTTAGAAAAGGATTAGTAACTCTTCCTAAACTAAGGCAAAGCGATGATTGATTAGTTTGTTTTGCTAATGTTACCCAGATGATATCTCTGGGCTGATTAAAGCCTGTAATTTCTGATATGCTGGCTATTATAACACTAAGCAATACAACACAGTTAAACTTCATTTTTCTTCACGCCTCTTTCTCCTCTTATTCCTTTTTGCTTTTACTGTCCCTAATCGTTGTAGTTTTAAGTCTTGTAATCTGCTCTAGCACTGATTTAGTTCCTTGTTGGGATTTCTCTACCAGGGAAAGCTGTGTTGTGGGTACTGTGAAAAATACATCTATTTTATGATTGGCTTTTCGCAAATAGCAAAATGAACACTATATGTGTTGTGTTAGGAAGCAATGCTGTACCAATTCTCTTAAGTACTGTGTTAAATATAGTTTTAAGTTATAAAAATTGTTAAAATAGAAACTATGCTATGTAAGATGCTTTGTTAAACAGAAAGGCCTTTCAGTGAGATAGCAGCCACAGGACACTTAAATCTTTCTGAGAAAGCAAATTTACTGCCTTCTTATCAGAAGAAACTAACTTCTTCCCGCTTTGAAGGTGCTGTTAGGATTAGAAGGAAGAAGTTGACACTGACCAGACAGAATCCTGTGTTTGAATGGAATTTATGCATCATGTATGAAGTGTATGAATATGCAACAGGCTATTGTTTTTAAGGGTTAATCCTTTGTTAACGTGTGTCCCTTTTCGGGCTTGTGATACCCAGAAAAAGGTACCTGGATGTCTGTAACTCTTTGCTTTTATTGTCTCATATTGTCCTGATTTAAATTGTCCAAATTATCATGACTTTAATTATATTACTATTTTTATAACCATTTTATTACTATTAAACTTTTAAGAATTTCAAAAGCAAGTGATTGGCATTTTTCACAATTGCACTAATTGTCTATACTTCGCAGAGACGATATGAGACTTACTCTGAGCTGTAACCCTTTCAATGATATGCTTTAGTTCTTAACGATAACAAGTTAGGATCTTTTGCTCAGGTGTTTCAAAAAGTTCTAAAGCCAGACTGACTCCTCATCCTGTTTGTTCTTGTAGCTCTCTCTGCTAGTTGTTAAAATTATGGTTAAATCAGCACTTGTTACACCACAACTCACATACTACGGACTGTTCTATCCAAAAGGTTTTGCCACAGCCCCCACAATACAAAGCTACTCAAGCAGCACTATACAGGTTATTACAGTCAAGACATTTTTGACCCACCGGACCCTGTATGTAAAATTCTAACAGCGACCCAATAGTTGTAATCAGTCCTTCAAAGGTCTGGCAGTGCGTAACATCCCTGTCGACAGCCTTCAAGTGTCCTTTCAGCTGTAACAGCAGCGGTCGTAGGATCAGCTTGCTTGTCAGTCACTGCATCAAGAACAGGCCCAGTCCACCTGGCAGGTACCCATACAGCCCCCGTATCTCCCCTGTTTTCCTTTGCAACTGAGTCAGTGCCCCAAGGAGGTATTTGGGACCGTGCCAAATTGTCAGGTGTATAGACAACTCTGGGTCCCGCCGATAAACTTGTCCTTGAGTAACACAATGCATAATTTGCTGAAAAATGTGTTGCTGCTCTGGAGTAACATAGATCGGACTTGTCGGGTCTGTGCCTTTAAATAGTGGACGTAGACTATTCAGCAACCTGTTCGGTATTCCAACAATAGCCCCTTGTTAATTTGTAGTGGTGGAAAGGGGGTGTGCAGCATAACCATAATTTTCCCGGTAAAATCAGCATCAATAACTCCAGGTAAAACAAATAATCCAAGCATAGAGGCAGATGATCTCCCTGAAAACAGTGCACCCATCGCTTGACCTCTCATAACAATAGGTCCTTTAACCTCGTCGGGATGTTTTGTGGGTGCGGAGTCATCAGCATGATTTCTACAGCGGCTGCTAGGTCCAGCCCGAGGCTTCCTGTGGTGGCAGATTGGAGGCAGGGACATGGGTAGCATCACGTACGGTTGCTTGCTGGAGCCGGGTTAACTGAGTCGGACTTTGAAAGGGAGCAAGAGCAGCTAACACCTGATTATGGGAAGCCTTTTCCTGCTCCTGTAACCCTAACCCCAGCTGTTTGATAGCATATACCAAGAATGCTTTTGATCCTACCGGCATCTGAGACATCCTTTCTATTGCCTCTTTTATGGTCCAATTCGCACCTAATGTGTTAAGCACATTCCTCGTAGCCTGATTGCAGCTCTGAAGAGCACACTGTTTCAACATAGCCTCTATCGTATGTTGAGGGTGGTCACAGGGGTTTGTTGAGGATGGAAGAGACAGGATCTTGATTCCATGATCAGAAGGCTTGATTTATTGTATTATGATATGTATATAACATTATAATTATTCTACATAGAGATAGAAAGGAAAGGGAGCTTCTTCAGAAGCTGGCTATGCTAAGAAGAGAGATAGAAAGAATGAATAACAAAGGTCTGTGTCTCGGCAGAGAGCGATAGCAGCTCCACCGTGAATGGTCAGTCGATCCAAACATCTACAGGGGACCAATGACGGGTGGACCTGTTGCATTCCACAGCAGCAGATAATAATTGTTTACATTTGTTACTGAGGTTCTCAGCTCTAGCAGGAAAAATCCTACAGAAAGGATTTTTCACAAAGAATGTCTGCGACAGTCGTATAATCAGGTACCCCTGCTTTTTCTATCGCAGCAGCAGCCCCATCTATAAACAAACCAAACGATTCTTCCTGGGCCTGCTTAATCCCCATGTACATTGGCACTCCTCCAAGTTCTTTTACTCTGTCTATACCCAGTCTAATCAATCTCATAGCCTCTCGGCACTTATCCGGTCCTACCAGGGCCTGAGCTTCAGTGCTGAGAAATGCTCCCAGCCCCATAAGCACATCTGCTGTCACTCCAAACTGGCTAACTCTCGATCGCAGCTGCAACAGCAACTTCCATACAAGACCAGTTATTATTGCTCGCAGACCTCCCCCCGCCTGAGTTGGAAAAGTAACCGGGCATGTTATTTGTGTAGCCGTGATAATTGCACCATCATCCCCTTTCTCCAAGCCCTCCTTTGCCAGTGCAGCCCAAGCCTCCCCCCGTCCCCCAGCAGTGGCCCCCACTAGGTCTCTTTCCGCCCCAGGGATCGGCTCACTTCTCAGAGGGAGGGCAGCCGGGGCCGGTTTTGGCCATGAATCATTCTCTCCGGGGGGTGCAGACGGCTCGCTCGCTGCCTCGGTACCAGAATTAGAAGGCGGTGGTGCTGGAGGAGGCAAAGACACCCTATTAAACACAGGGGGCAATGGAGTGTCTTGGGATAAATCTCCCTCATAGGTTCTGTTTTTTGTATGAGCAGCGGATGCCTGCACAGCTGCTTTCTGTTCTGCCTGATACTGCAGAAGCTCATTATGAATCACCCTCCAGAATTTTCCTATCTTTTCAGCTGTCTTATCATCGTCTAAAGTAGCCTCCCAGAGCACATCCCCAAATTTACGCCACTCTGTTATCTCATGTACAGTACAAGGATTTACGAATATTCCCTTAGCATACCCGTATGACAGGAGCCCCGATAACTCCTTTTCAAAATCTATCCCCTTAATCTGCCGCTTTTGCAAGAAAGCGGTAAATAGCTCATATGCTGCTTGCCTTTCCATACCTAATTCGTCAGCGCTGTTGCAGCCCTCTCAAGGTCTCGGCAGCACGTATTGGTCAGGCTCGTCTGTACGGTCACCCAGGGCACGGTGCGACGTTATCAACCCTTTACGTTCGCGCTTATTTGCCGTCCCGGCTGCTTCGGGACCCGACTGTTGTACGTCGCTCGTCCGTGGTCTCGGGGTCACCATTTGACGAGGTTGACGGGAGACATTGCTCATCCACTGATGATTGACAAGTCTCAGATTTATTGATTAACAGGAACACTTTTATAATCACAGTAATAAGGCTCATACATATTGCAAAAGTAGAGCTCACTATTGGTCAGCTATAAAAAGTCAGTCCCACCTTTCTCAGGATGTTTGTGGCTTCTTTTTTTACCTCCTGTTATCACATATTTTCTTAAACAACTTCTTTCTCAAAGAAACTGTGTCCTTGAATTAGGCAGCTGTTGCTTTCTCAGATGTATTTTCTCATGTCTCTTTTCCCATCAACTATGTCTCAATAAAAAACTGTCCACATTGGACAGGGGTGTGACGGTGTTCACAGGGGTTCTTGGATGAGGGAAGAGATGAAGGATCTGATTCCATGTTTCAGAAGGCTTGATTTATTATTTTATGATATATATTACATTAAAACTGTACTAATGTTTGGCGGAGAAAAAGGAAAGAACTCCACAACTTTGTAAAAGTTGTAAAGCTGGTATGTTTATTGCAGCGCTGGATGCATGCGAACATTTCTCTCCCTAAAAGGCATGCGTACCTCTGGGAACTTCAGGTCCCTTTTTATCCTCCTTTCAAATACATATGCATACAGTTTCACAATAGGTTCATACATATTCATTTTTATGGATTTCACGTGACATTTGCCACTAGTTCCTTTTTATCAGAAAGAATTCCTAGGTCAGGTTGACTTGCCCTTACTGCAGTCCCTGTCTCTATCATCTTCTGTCTCCCCCCCCTTTATCTCTGTCCTTCACTGAAGTAACTTCACTGAGCTTAGGCCTTGCAGTCAGGCTAAATAACTATGGTTTCTAACCACAGACTCAACTCAAAATGTACATTTCACCTAAATTAAAATGGATTTCTATCCTGGAAAATTTTCACTTTGCCTCACTAAAAGAATTAAAGAAAAGGTTTCATCAGAAGGCTTTGCTAAGAATAGAAAGGAATGAAGAATGATAACAAAGGCAGCTGTCTCAGACTCTCTGTCCGAGCCAGCTGGGATGATGATTGGCCATTAATTATAAACATCCAAGATGGACCAATCAAAGATCCACCTGTTGCATTCCACAGCAGCAGATAATCAATGTTTACATTTTGTTCCTGCGGCCTCTCAGCTTCTCAGGAGGAAAAATCCGAAGGAAATGATTTTTCATAAAAAGATGTCTGCGACACAGGGGAACTCATTTTGCAGGGGGATCCTTCAAGGGATTATGGCTTCTTTGAGAATTAAGTGGGACCTCCGTACCCCCTGGCACCCTGAGAATTCAGATCAGGTAAAATGGATGAATGGAGAAATAAAAGAAACACCCTTTGAAACTGGTGACAGAAACTAAAATGCCATGAGTACGACTTTTGCCCTTAGCTTTGGCTAGAATATGAGCCAAACCTGAGAGAATATTCAATTGTTCTGAATCGTTAAAACCGAAAATCATGGGCAAAGACTCTCTAATTAGTCAAAGTTGGAAAGTGGTATGTTTATTACGCTGGTGGGCGACATGGGGGATTGTGAAAAACAACTGCTCACTTTGAAAATTCAAAAAGCTTTATTAAACCTTGACAAAAATACAACAAAAGGACGATATAAGGAAAAAGTTGCGGTGCTGCGAACTGCCCTCGTGGATACCTCGTGGCCGGTTCATCTTCAAGATGGATGCTCAGTCTTTTATACCCCTGGGGTTGCATCAGCCAGCCCTGACCCCTCCCAAAGTCTGTCAGTCAGCTCTTCTCTGCTGTTTATCAGTGGAGACTACTTTCTTTTAACTTGATTGGAGATCAGGTATTGCCATGCCTCACCCCCTAAGCAACAAGTTTTTCCATTCCCAACTGCCCCATGCAAGGGACACATGTGCACGCCTTTTTTCTACCTGTCCTAGACAACCCCGGAAGTCTGATGGTAACAATACAGGGGGGGGTGAAAGGGAACTATGGGGAGAACAGAGGACATCTAAACTACAATAACATAAATATACATCACTAAAGCTTTTCTTAATATTTACACAATAGTTATCTTTTAATTGCGACAGCCAATCATCTCATTAGTCATCTATAACAGGGTTGTTCTCGAAATGCTTGACTGCACAGTACAAAGATTTTTGCCTTCTATTTATTTCCCAAAATAATACATATGCACAATGCCAGCACCTCCCATCCCCGCTTCGTATTAAACTGAGGTTATTAGTCCTTCATGCATGGACAATTCTTCTCTCGAATTGGGTCGGTGTCGTTGTTGAGGTGGTCACGACACAAAGCAGAGACCACAAGCAGTCTCAGATGGTAACTCTTTATTATTGAACATGGCTGACTTTTTATACACTTTCCCATTGTTTAAGGTTCTTCTACCCTAACTATTGGCCACAATAAATCAACATAACACTATTGGTGAAAAGCTACAGTGACTTCAACTAACTTTCTAAAAATACTTCGTCCAGCTGCAAAGTTCTCTTCTTATCTTTCTTCAATTCCTCACTTCTCTTGGTCTCCTTGGTTACAGCCTTGGAGAGAGTTCCTTATCAACTTCTTCTTGCTTCTCAGCTTCTTCTCACTCCTTTAGCTAACAGGCCCGCTGTTAGCCCCTTCCACATGTTGGTGGTCTTGAATTGGGTCAGTGGTCCCAGCGATAAAGTCAGGAAGGTCTTTGTCAGGTCTCTGTGACCCTCTGGAATGGTCCTATGCCCCCTGCTTCATGATGGATTGACATCGAGTCCAGGTGCTGGGCATTGCTCTACAGGTTTCATTATGTTCCTATAATGGTTCACTTGCTCCACTTCCTTCTATAAATGAACTTATAATATAACAATTAGCTTTCACTTAAGCATCTAATAATCATTAACTTATCATTGGTGTATATAACTTCAATATGAATTGGTTCTAACCCTCAGCTAAAATCTTAACCCTTTAAAATCATGATTCAGTTCCATTTTGAATTATTTGGGATTTTTACCCTGCTAATTGTCATTGCGGCAGGGAGGTGAAGATGTATATTTAAACCAGTATGTGGCCAGGATACTGTGTCTCATGAAATCTCTTTGACAGGAAGCCCAGTTAGCTCAGATGCTGCCTTTGGACTTTACTGTTCTTAACATCTAACCAGGGGATTTAGTCCTGCTTAAGGAGTGAAAAAGAGCACCACTGGTGGTGAAGTGGTGTGGACCTTTCCAAGTGTTACTGACCACAGAAACAGCCGTCAAGACAGCTGAACACAGGTGGACACATCACACTGGGGTCAAGGTCTCTGAAGCCCCAGAGGTTTGGACATCTCAGCTGGAAGAGAAGGATGGGAGGCCATGACTGAGTGTGTGGTGTCGGAACGGGTGCGGGGGTTGCACGGTCGGGACGAACGGAGACAAGAGATCTCTGCAGCCAGATTGTGGAACTTGGGGTTTATTGCAAAGGGCGTGGGTGCGGGGCCCTGCTGGGAGTTGCCAGCCGCAGGTCAGAGCAGGCCCAAGAGAAGAGAGGGGTAGAACGTAACAGAGTAAAAGGGGTGAGAACTAAGAGTGTAGGAAGAAGTGGAAGATGCAGTGAAAAGAGCAAAGACAAGAGAAGGGAAGGGAAGAAAAAGTGGTCGAAGTTCCCGTTACAATACAATAAATCATCTTCTGTGTTGAATATTCTGATTCTCACTAACCAGTCTAGTACAATATACAAATCCTATAGCATTTCCATACAACCTATAAGAATCACTACATTACCATACTGTGTTACATTTTAAACCCTAAAAACTCCTCTTTGGACCCCTTCTGCCAAGCTGGCAGGGTCTGCTGGACCCTTGGACCTGCCTGCTTGCAGAGGGTCTTGTTCCATCAAAAGAGGATTACCTTCAGCTGGCCACACCATTGTTTTCCAGTTGTTCAGTAACTAAGGGATCTCAAAACTTGCTTTCATTTCAATCTCGCTTATAGTTTCTATATTCTCAAAATCTTTTGCCAGGCAATCATATTTATAAGGATTTCCTGTTTCATTCACCCCAACAGTGTGGAAAATTAAATGACTCAAACTGCTGTTTGCAAAAAGATGATAATGAAAAAGTGATGAAACAAATAACAAAAGGAATAAGAAAGCTCATATACTGATCCAACCATGAAAAGGATGGGAACGGGACATGTTTTCGTGGTTACCTGGTGGACTATGGGTTAAACAAATGATTTTTTTACTCTTATGTGCTGTAGTAACTAATCTTTTTACCATGTAGGATCCCTTGCTTAGTGCAACTTAGTCAACATGTGATCAAGGGGATGCAGGTATTAGCCATGCCTACAGATCCAGAGATGGCTACAAAAGGACAGAAATTGATGTCTCTGCAAATAATTGCAAAACCAAAAAAGACCCAGGAACAGAAAGTTAAGTCAATGATAATCAAAGTTTGTAAAGAAAATTATTGAAAAAATAAAAGAGGAGGGATTGAAAGGAATGAGGGACTTGTCTTTACAAACAAACTGTGGGTCTGCTGGTAAATAAAGCTAGATATTGAGAGATAGAAGAAAAAATGGGAAGGATTCCACTGATTGATAAATTAAATGAGAGATTTGTCTTTACAAACAAACTGTAGGTCTGCTGATAAATAAAATTGGATACTGAGAGATGAAGGAAACAATTAAAAGAACCATAAATTCCGTAAAAAATTCCACTGAGTGACACAAGGAAAAGACAGTGTGAGGGGTTATACATTAGAAGGGGGGCTTAGAAATTAGGCATTTCAGGAAAATCTGTACCTCTCAAGTACCTCAGCCAATGGGGAAAGAGAGAGGGACATACAGTTGGAAAAATAGGATAAAAATGAGGCTGCGTCCTCCAAAAATTTGAGAGAACCCAGGGCAAATGCCCCATGGCCTCACCCTTTTTCTGAATAAATTAAAAGGACTCCTGTCTCCTATTTGGACATAGGCCTCTGGTGTTTGTGGATTAATTTTCCTGACAAGGACAAGAACTGAAAATATGCAATATAAAAAAAATTACTGGTTTTGTGTAATTTCAGAACAAAAAGCAATCAGTACAATGTAGGGGGTCACAGTGTAGTATGATAAAAAAGACAATCTTAACAGTGAGGGTCCAGGATAGTGACAACATTGCAGGACATGGCAGTCCTGGCTATAGGGCTTCCATAGACACAACAACATTACTGACACCCCCAAGATTGTGCAGTGTTATAGATGGGTGGTGTGATGATTGGCTCTGGCAAATGAGGAATGGAAAAGTAGGGCATTGATAATTAGAGGAATAAAAGAAACTACTCCACAAAATCAGAACATTAGTAAAGCTTTTGGTGAACAACAAGAAAAAGAAGAAACACCCATAGAATGGTTAGAAAGACTCAGGAAGAACATGAAACAATACTCTGGCATAGACACAGAGAATAGCCAATCAACTGCTATTAAAGGTCCACTTTATCGCACATGCCTGGCCCGATATCCAGAAAAAGTTAGAAAAACTTAAGATTGGCAGGAGCAAGAATTAAACAAACTACTGGAAGAAGCTCAAAAAATCTATGTTAGAAGAGAAGAGGAGAAGATAAAAACAAAAGCTGAAGTTATGGTAGCAGTTGTAAGAGTAAAGAATCTGTAAGAAGTGGGACCCCTCGACAAGGTAAAGGGGGAGGTCAACAGATGATGTTCAAGAACAGTAACAGGCAAGGCAAAATGAAAACAAAAAAACTAAAATCAAAGTCCCATATGTTTTTGTTGTAGAAGAAAGGAGCATCTAAAGAGAAATTGTCTTCAGAAAAGTAAAGATCTAAAGTTTATTTAAAGAAGTACAAAAAGGAAATAGAAAATTAAATATGTCAAATACTCTATCTATTAAAGATAAAATACTATAATGAGCCCTTAATAACCCTAAAATTGAATCCCCAAGGAGAAAAATTTAAGTTATTAGTTGACACAGGAGCCAAGAGAACATGTCTATGTAAAACCCAAAAAAATATGTGAGAAGAGCCAAAAATCTTTACAAGTAGTGGGGAGGGGTGTGAGGGTGTTCACAGGGGTTGTCAGGATGAGGGAAGAAATGGAGATCTGATTCCACATTCAGATGGCTTGATTTATTATTTTATGATATATATATTACATTATAACTACACTAAAAGAATAGAAGGAAAAGTTTCATCTCAGAAGGCTAGCTAAGCTAAGAATTGTGGAGAGTTTTTTTTTACTGAGACATAGTCCATGGGAAAAGTAATGTGAGAAAGAGCATCTGAGTAGGCAACAGCTGCCTAATTCAAGGACATAGTTTCTTTGAGCAAGAAGTTGTTTTATAAATTATGTGATAACAGGAGGTAAAAAAGAAGCCACAAACATCTTGAGAAAAGGTGGGATTGACTTTTTATAGCTGACCAATAGTGAGCTATAATTTTGCAATATGCATGAGCCTTATTACTGTGATTATAAAAGTATTGCTGTTAATCAATAAAGTTGAGATTTAGCTGCATTAGAGGATGAGCAAGTCTCCCGTCGATCTCATCAAATGGTGACCCCCGACCACGGACGAGCGACGTAAGACAGAGTTCGGGTCCCAAGCAGCCGGGATGGCAAATAAGTGCGAACGAAGAGGGCTAGTAAGGCCGCACCGTGCCCTGGGTGACCGTACAGACGAGCCTGGCCGATACGTGCTGCCGAGACCTTGAGGAGGCTGCAACAGCGCTGATGAATTAGGTATGGAAAGGCAAGCAGCATATGAGCTATTTACCGCTTTCTTGCAAAAGCGGCAGATTAAGGGGATAGATTTAAAAAAGGAGTTACCGGGACTCCTCGCATATGGGTATGCAAAGGGAATATTCATAAATCCTCATACTGTACATGAGATAACAGAGTGGCGTAAGTTTGAGGAGGTGCTCTGGGAACCTATGTTAGAAGATGATAAGACAGCTGAAAAGGTAGGAAAACTTTGGAGGGTGATTTGTAATGAGTTTCTGCAGTATCAAGCAGAAGAGAAAGCAGCTGTGCAGGCATTTGCTGCTTATATGAAATACAGAACCTATAAGGGAGATTTATCCCAAGACACTATTTTACCCCCTGTGTTCAATAGGGTGTCTTTGCCTCCCCCGTCACCACCGCCTTCTAATTCTTGTACCAAGGCAGCGAGTGAGCCGTCTGCACCCCCCGGAGAGAATGATTCATGGCCAAAACCGGCCCCGGCTGCCCTCCCTCTGAGCAGTGAGCCGATCCCTGGGGCGGAAAGCGACCTAGCGGGGGCCACTGCCAGGGAGCGCAGGGAGGCTTGGGCCGCGCTGGCAAAGGAAGGCTTGGAGAAGGGGGATGACGATGCAGTTGCGGTGGCTACACAAATAACATGCCCGGTGACTTTTTCAACTCAGGCGGGGGGAGGTCTGCGAGCAATAACATCTGCGCTTAACTGGAAATCGCTATCGAAGTTGCGATCGGGAGTTAGTCAGTTTGGAGTGACAGCTGATGAGTTTATGGGACTGGGAGCATTTCTTTGCACCGAAGCTGAGGCCCTGACAGGACCAGATAAGTACCGAGAGGCTAAGAGATTGATTAGACTGGCTATAGACAGAGTAAAAGAACTTGGAGTTAAGCAGGGCCAAGAAGAATCTTTTGGTTTGTTTATAGAGAACGCTGCTGCAGCGATAGAGAAAGAAAGGGTACCTGATTATGCGACAGAGGCTATGTTGAAACAGTGTGCTCTTCAGGACAGCAGGCAGGCTGCGAGGAATGTGCTTAACACGTTAGGTGTGAATTGGGCCATAAAAGAGGCATTAGAAAGGATAGCTCAGATGCCGGTAGGACCAAAAGTATTCCTGGGAGATGCTATCAAACAGCTGGGGTTAAGGTTACAGGCAAAGGTTTCCCATAATCAGGTGTTAGCTGCTCTTGCACCTTTTCAAAGTCCGATGCAGTTAAGCCGGCTCCAATAGACAACCATACGCGATGCTACCGATGTCCCTGCTTCCAAATTGCCACCACAGGAAGCCTTGGGCTGGACCTGGCAGCCGCTGTAGAAATGACTCTGATGACTCCACACCCGCAAAACATCCCGACGAGGTTAAAGGACCTATTGTTACAGGGTCGAGCGATGGGTGCACTGCTTTCAGGGAGATCATCTGCCTCTATGCTTGGATTATTTGTTTTACCTGCAGTTATTGATGTGGATTTTACCGGGAAAATTATGGTTATGCTACATACCCCCTTTCCACCACTACAAATTAACAAGGGGCGATTCTTGGAATATCGAACGGGCTGCTGACTGGTTTACGTCCACTTTCTAAAGACACAGACCCGATAAGTCTGATGTGTGTTACTCCAGAGCAGCAGCACATTTTTCAGCAAATTATGCACTGTGTTACTCAAGGCCAAGTTTATCAGCGGGACTCAGAGTTGTCTATAAACCTGACAATTTGGCACGGTCCCAAATACCTCCTTGGTGCACTGACTCAGTTACAAAAGAAAATGGGGGAGATACGGGGGATGTGTGGGTACCTGCCGAGTGGACTAAACCTGTTTTTGATGCAGTGACTGACAAGCAAGCTGCGATCGCTGCTGTTACAGCTGAAAGGACACTCGAAGGCTGTCGACGGGACTGTGGCCTGCTGCCGGACCTTTGGAGGACTGATTACAACTGTTGGGTCACTGTTAGAATTTACCTACGGGGTCCAGCGGGTCAAAAATGTCTTGACTGTAATAACCTGATTGTGCTGCTTGAGTAACTTTGTATTGCGAGAGCTGTTGCAAAACCTTTCAGATAGAACAGTCTGTAGTATGTGAATTGTTGTGTAACAAGTGCTGATTTAACCATGATTTTAACGGCTAGCAGAGAGAGCTACAAGAACAAACAGGATGAGGAGTCAGTCTGGCTTTAGAGCATTTTAAAACACCTGAGCAAAAGATCCTAATTTGTTATTGTTAAGAACTACAGCATATCTTTGAAAGGGTTACAGCTCAGAGTAAGTCTCATATTGTCTTTGCGAAGTATAGACAATTAGTATAATGGTGAAAAATGCCAATCACTTGCTTTTGAAATTGTTAAGGGTTTAATAGTAATAAAATGGTTATAAAAATAGTAATATAATTGGAGTTATAGTAATTTGGACAATTTAAAGCAAGACAATATGAGACAATAAAAGCAAAGAGTTGCAGACATCCAGGTACCTTTTTCTGGGCATCATGAGGCTGAAAAAGGACACCTGTTAACAAAGTATTGACCCTTGAAGATAATAGCCTCTTGCATACTGCATAAATTCCATTCAAACACAGGATTCTGTCTGGTCAGTGTCAACTTCTTCCTTCTAATCCTAACAGCACCTTCAAAGCGGGAAGAAGTTAGTTTCTTCTGGTAAGAGGGCAGTAAATTTCCTTTCTCGGAGTGATTTAAGTGTTCTGTAGCTGCTATCTCACATAAGACTTTTTTGTTTAGCAAAGCATCTTACATAGCATAGTTTCTATTCTAACATTTTTATAACTTAAAACTATTTTTGACACAGTACTTAAGAGAATTGGTATAGCATTGCTTCCTAACACAGCACATAAGGTGTTCATTTTAGTATTTGCAAAAAGCCAAGTATAAAATACATGCATTTTTCACAGTACCCATAACATAGCATTCCATGATAAGGCCAATTAGCAGAGATCCCAACAAAGTCAAAACATAGTCAGTCGCTTGATACGAAAAGATGTGGCAAACAAAACTTCTTGCTCAAAAAAGAAACGGGGGAAAATGTGGAGAGTTTTTTTTTACTGAGACATAGTCCATGGGAAAAGTAACGTGAGAAAGAGCATCTGAGTAGGCAACAGCTGCCTAATTCAAGGACATAGTTTCTTTGAGCAAGAAGTTGTTTTATAAATTATGTGATAACAGGAGGTAAAAAAGAAGCCACAAACATCTTGAGAAAAGGTGGGATTGACTTTTTATAGCTGACCAATAGTGAGCTATAATTTTGCAATATGCATGAGCCTTATTACTGTGATTATAAAAGTATTGCTGTTAATCAATAAAGTTGAGATTTAGCTGCATTAGAGGATGAGCAAGTCTCCCGTCGATCTTGTCAAAGAATAGAATAGAAAAGAATGAAAACAAAGGCAGCTGGCTCGGACAGAGAGAGAGAGAGAGCCAGCTCTGCTGTGACTGGTCACCAATTCCAAACATCTACCCGAGACCAATCACGGATCCACCTGTTGCATTCCACAGCAGCAGATAAGCATTGTTTACATTTGTTGCTGAAACTTCTCAGCTTCTCAGAAGGAAAAATCCCGAAGAAGGATTTTAATGAAAAGATGCCTGCGACATGTCACCTTTTTTTATTTAGTTAAATTAAAAAGAAATGTGTTTGCAATTTTATCTGCTGGGCTCATGCAGAGGAAAGAACAAACACTTGATAGGTTATCTGTTGCAAATCAAAACTTCAATCAAGTGCTGATGTGGGATGAACAGGGAAATTCTTCACCTGTAGAACATAAAATTCTATCATATCACTAAAACCATCTTTGAGTATAAGAAAATGCAAAAACAATGCAAAGAAAATTCAAGTCCAAACAGCTGAGTTTCAGGAAAAGTCCATGGACTGAAGATGTACCTCTTTGACATCTCTGAAAGTCCCTTTTGGTACTGAAACAAGCTTGCAGAATCCTGAAACAACAAATTGCTAAAGTAAAATCCATTGACAGTCATCAAACAATTTCAAACAATTTGGAGAAAAATTCTGGAATGTCTTGGCCACAGCCCTTTATTGAACAACTTGGGCTGAAGCTAATTTTTGGCTCTTCAATGCTTTTGAGCTGCTGCCAACTCTTTCAACCCTTTGTATTTAAATTTTTTTGGTTTTTTTTTCGGAAAGAGCAGCAGCAGCAGACAGCCTGAGAGGCCCTGGGGGACCCTGGCCCCCTTGGAAGGATCAGGAACCCCAGACCTGGCTCACAAAATGGTGGCCCAGGACCTGACGGGGGAAGTGAAACTCCCAAGCCCAACAGGAGGCCGGGGGGTGGCCCTGGCCCAGGGAACCAAGCCAAACAGCTCAGGCCCAGCCCATGAGGCGGGCTCTGCGTTCTCACAACCTGGCACCACACTGCCAATGGAATGGCAGAATGAGTGACCAAACGCTTCCTCCCCCCCAAACCACCTACGCATGCCAGCAGTGGGGGAATAGAAGCTGTCCCGAGAATCTCCATCCCGGGTCTCGGAATGTTTTTTTTCCCACAGCAAGCAAGCTATGATGGCTTTCCGCCGTTCCCTCTGCCTCTGCAATGCAAATGCAAAGGTGTTCCTCCCATCTGCCTCCCGGTCTGGGGGACCAAAGGCAGACCTTTCGGGAGCCACCTCCCCCTCGCCGCTGGGGCGTGTGAGGGACAGCAGGCATTTCTGGAATCCCCAAGGGGGAACTCCCGACCAAACACGAACCGGCCCACCAAAAACGCTGAGTTTGAAAGCAGGCAGCAGAGCTGCACCCACACTCAGCTGTCGGGCCATGCCTCCTCCACAGAAGGAGAGGCTGACGCCCTCTTCCCCTGTCCCAGTTTTCCCCGCAGGGGCAGCCTTGGGATAGCCCGAAAAACTCGGGAGGGGAGTCATGTTGGTTGCAGGAGGTGCTGCGGCAGCTGCCGCTGGGAGTGGCGGGACCGCGGGCAGCTCCAAAGACAGTCCCGCGGGCTCGGCGCCGTTTTCAGCATCATCTTGAAATGGGACTGGTTCGGCAGAAGGAGGCGAGGCCACCGGGGGGGCTGGTGGGGGCGGCGAGGCCGGAGGGAGTGCATCCCCCGCTGGCCCGGAAGCAGCAGCCGCATCGACTCCGGTTTCCGGAATCTGCAGCGCAGGCGCGAGCTCTGTCCCTGCAGGAGAGGATGGCGGGGACGGCACGGGGTCGTCAGCATCTTCTGCCCCTGGCTCTGAGATCGGCCGCGGAGGCGCAATCGCGGGAGGCGGCGGGACAGCCAAGGGAAGCGGCGGGGGCGGCGCCAGGTCGCTGTTGTCACCGAGTGCATTGCCTAGCAATGCCGGCGCAGCCACGGGAAGCGGTGTTTCGGAGGTCTGCCGTGCAGATGCAGAAACCGGCAGAGCTGCGGGCGGGGCTGCCAGGGGAGGCGGCCGCGGGGCAGGTTAGGGCGGCCCCGCGGGCCCGGAAGGCAGGACCTCGGGGACCAGTGCCACCCGCAGCTTTGGGCGGGGTTTCAGGGGGCCGGCCGGGGAGGTGCCTGCAGGGCTGCCAAGGGTGGCGCAGCCCACTCAGACCTCCCCCCAGAAAGCAACGAGGGGGGGGAAAAAAGCGGCTCGATCTGAGCATACCCTAAAGACGCAGGAATAAAACTTCGGCTGCAGGCAAAATCTCGCCCTTCCGCTGCGAGTCAGGGGGGCTGGGGAGCAGCAGATCGTCTCCCTCCAAAGGATCTTCTCCCGTGGGAATTGGGGGGAACGGGGCTTGCCCCCTGCAAGCAGCAATCCACCGAAAGGACTCTGCTTTCTGTTTCAAGCCAGGGAAGAGCGTCCTGAACGCTGGATAAATCCGGGGGTACCCCAGTCCACGATCCAAGACGGCTTCGAAAATGGATTCCATGAATTCCCATATGAACATATCAAGGGCATCGAGCACATCCGTAAAAAACCCATAGAACTTTGCCCATTGAAAAAACTCATAGAAATATCTCTTCACCATAGGAACATTGTCCTCTTCACCCCATTTTTGCCAGAGGGCAATAAGTTTCTCCTCTGAGGGGGAGAAAGGAACCTCTGTCTCTGTGGAAATCCCCTCCCCCCCCCCCCCCCCCCCCACATTTGCTGCCACAATCTGCGTAGGGCAGCATCGTCAGGAAGGGAAAAGCTAACAGTACCTTGTGACAGTGTCCAGCACGCTCTGGCCAGCTGGTTGGTGCTGCTAGGCTTTCCGAACATCTTCCCTGGAGGCTTTTCAAAAGGTTCTCTTTTTGGTCAGCCTTAGATGTAAACTCTGTCCAAATCAGGATCTTCAGTTCTTCAGCTCATGGCTAGAATCCACTTCTGTGGTCACTTTTGAGGTGACCATCAATGCCACACACTCGGGATTTACCCAGTGTAGTAGCTCCTCTGGGGTCTCACCAAGTGATGATTTTCTTCCTCAGTCGAGGGTCACCATCTGTGACAGTGTTCACAGGGGTTTTCAGGATGAGGGAAGAAATAGAGATCTGACTCCACATTCAGATGGCCTGATTTATTATTTTATGATATATATATTACATTATAACTACACTAAAAGAATAGAAGGAAAAGTTTCATCTCAGAAGGCTAGCTAAGCTAAGAATAGAATAGAAAAGAATGAAAACAAAGGCAGTTGGCTAGGAAAGAGAGAGAGAGAGCCAGTTCTGCCGTGACTGGTCACCAATTCCAAACATCTACCCGAGACCAATCACAGATCCACCTGTTGCATTCCACAGCAGCAGATAACCATTGTTTACATTTTGTTTCTGAGGCCTCTTAGCTTCTCAGAAGGAAAAATCCTAAGAAAGGATTTTTCATAAAAATATGTCTGCGATAGAGGGGCAAAAGGAGAAGACCTTTGAACACCTATTATTAAATAAAGTGACGTTTAAGGAAACCATAAAACAGAAATGGGAGATATATTATTAGTACCAGGGGTGGGATGTAATCTCCTTAGAAGGAATTTGCAAGTACAATTAAGAATTGGGGTACTGCCAAAGGAAGGAAAAATGGTAATCAAACTCTTCAAATTAAAAGAAGATGATGAATAAAGGATAAACCAAATTATATACACAGGACCAGAGTAATGTATCAAAATGTCCCTGATGTCTCCGGGGGTGTCCTGCCGGCTTCCCTAGCTTTCGCTGCTGAGCCGAAGGCGGCTGCTGTGTTTCTTTTCCACAGAGACACCTCGGTCTTAGCTGGAGGCAGCAGTTAGGCGCTTAGGAAGGTCCAGGCAGGAAAGGGACTCAGTTTACCTTTAGCGGAGAAGCTTACAGCGTCAGTGAAGAAAAGAAGCGTGCTCTGTTGTAAGTTTAGTCCAGGTTTAATAGATGCATAACAAATTCCTGTGATGGTTCCAGGACATGACCCCGGACTGGCCTTCTTGGTGGAATCGGAGGGGCAACAGACAGCGAGCAACATGGCCTCTGTATTTTTCAAGCCTCGGATTAGGGGTGGGGAAGGACAGGTGAAAGCCAACCAGGTGTCAGGGGGTGGCCCAGGGAGATTTGATTGATAGACAGGAGGGAAGAGGGTGATGGGAAACAGGTAGTTGCGTAACACTGCAACATCTCCCCCTAGTTTTGTTTAAAAAGAAGAAAACTGGGTTTGTGGTGCAGAGTGCTCGCTAAACCATGGTTGGTAAATTAGTTCCTCCTCTATAGGAGGTTCAGTGTTTTCCACCGAGGGTTCTATGTTATTTAATGGAGTACTAAGGGTTTCTAAATGGTAAACTTCAGGAGGGGAAGATGAGCTTGAAATCAACTTGAGAACCATGCGCTTGATTAGTCCAAAAACAATGCTAACAACTACAATAATGATAATTAATATAAACAATATTGAAATTACAGTTTTCAGAATAGATCCTAACCAGCCCGAGAGTCCCCAGCCTTTGAACAGTCCACTCAGCCAGTCGTCAGTTTCTCTGTTGATGTCTGAGAGCTTTTGCCAAGGCAGTCCATACATTCGCTTTGGCCTGAGGCATTTTGCAGGAGATTGCTGGTGAAATGATCTCAGGATGAGGAGCATGCTCGGTCTCATGGCGTCTCGAAGCTATACAGGAACCGTGGGATCTAAACTGGTGCAAAAACTTAAGACAGACATATTACAAACTATTCCAGATAGGAGGCTTAAATGGAATTTCCTCCAGAGAACGCGTGTGGCGTTTCCTTCTCCAGGCAGCGTTAGAAACCTGGGGCACTTCTGTGGATTTCTTTGAGACCTTGGGAACATAGGGCCTTACCCACTTGGAGGGAATCCACTTTAACCCAGAGGGGGTGGACACACAGGCGTATCCATGTCCCCAAGTGACTAAGTTGTAAGGTCCCACTTTTTTCCAAGTCTCAGGGTCCTTTACTAAAACCGGAGGCTTTTCTTTTAGCTTCAAGTGACTGCTCTCCCCAAAGTGGCGCAGGATGGGCGGATTCAGGCTGTCAAAGGAACAATTCAGAAAATTTATCGTGAATAATGCCCTGGACAACCGGATGTGGGGGGGTTCCACTTTCAGAACCTGTTGTTGCTGTTCCAGGACTCTTTTAATACTGCAGTGAGTCCTTTCCACAATGGCTTGACCTGTAGGGGAGTAGGGGATGCCAGTTTTATGCTCCACTCCCCATTGCTGCAGGAAGCTCCCGAATTCCTTGGATTTATAGGCAGGGCCATTATCAGTTTTCAGCTCCTTGGGGATGCCCATGAAAGAAAAAGCTTGTAAAAGGTGCTTAATGGCATCATTAGATGACTCTCCTGTGTGGGCAGAAGCATAGACTGCTCCAGAAAAGGTATCTACACTAACATGAACGTATTTCTGCCGTCCAAATGACTGTATGTGTGTGACATCTGTTTGCCACAGTTCACAACTGTTTAACCCCCCAGGGTTTGCTCCTGCAGTTAGTGTAGGGAGTGCATGTTTTTGGCAATTTGGGCATGTGTCCACAATCGCTTTGGCCTGTTCTCGAGTGATGTTAAACTGACGAACTAGGCCAGGTGCATTTTGGTGGAAGAGCTGGTGGCTGATTTTTGCTTGTTCAAAGAAATTGGGAGAGTGGCCATCACTGCAGGTGCAGCAAGAGCATCTGCCCTTTTGTTACCCTCAGCAATAAACCCTGGCAAGTCGGTGTGTGACCTGACATGCATCACATAAAATGGTTGCTCTCGGCGAGTGACTAGCTTTACAAGTTTTGAGAGCAATTCAAACAGTGTGATGTTAGACACTTCTTGCAGTGTTGCTTGGTCTACTCTGGATACTACTCCTGCTACATATGCTGAATCTGTAATCAGATTAAATGGTTCTGAGAATTTTTCAAAAGCCCTAACAACAGCAGCTAATTCAGCAACCTGAGGTGAACCTTCCACCTCAGCAATGTCTGTCTCCCACTGCTGGGTTTGAGGATCCTTCCAAGTCATAACAGACCTGTGGGACCTCCCTGATGCATCTGTAAAGACAGTTAGAGCCTTTTTTAAAGGTCTCTTACTCAGAGAGCTTCTCAATTTCAGAATAAATTGAACCTCCTGTTCAAACATTTTGTGGGCAGGCCGGTGGACTGAAATTTGTCCTGAGTATGAATCTAGAGCAAACTGCAACACTTCATTTTCTCGAAGCAATTGTTCTAATATTTGCATAGAATTTTGGCCTGATTTTAATTTAGTTGGAATGTGAATGCACTCAAAGTCACATCCTGCTAGCTCCCTGATCCGGGTCCTTGCTTTCCGGATCAGTTCTGCTACCAGCTCCTGAGGCTTTGTCATTCTCTTGGGCCGTTTGTGACTGAGGAAAACCCATTCTATGATCAAGAGAGGGTCCCTCTTGTCCTGGCCCTTTTTAGATGTGCCCTTTGCCTTAGGTACATGTCTTTCCTCCCACTGGAAAATAATTCCATGGAGGTGTGGCAACTTACCTAAGATGATAAGTTTGAATGGCAGGTCAGGCTGGCATCGGTGAGCCTGTCTTGTGGACATTGCAATTTGAACCTTTTCTAGAGCTTTCCGTACTTCTGGGGTAATGGACCTAGGAGCACCTGGGTCCTCTCCCCCTTTCAATAAATTGAAAAGAGGGGCAAGGTCTTCATTAGTCAGACCAAGCCATGGTTGTCGTAGACATCCTTTGTGAGAAATCTTTTCTTAGGATTTCTCCTTGCTGGAGCTCACAGGCTTACCAGCAAATGCAAACAATTATTATCTGCTGCTGTGGAATGCAACAGATTCACCTGTGGTTGGATGGTAAGCAGATATTTGGATCTGCTGACCATTCACAGGCAGAACTGCTATCGCTCTGTGCTGGGACACAGACATTGTTATTCATTCCTTTCTATCTCTCTGTTAGCTTAGCAGCTTCAGAAGAAGCTCCCCGCCTTTCTATCTTTATGTAGTATAGTTATAATGTTATATATATATCCTAATATAATAAATCTAGCCTTCTGATCATGGAATCAAGATTCTGCCTCATCCATCCATCTACAAACCCCTGCCATTCGGCGACACATGGTCTTACCCAATTTAAGGATCCACACAGCTTGTGGACATCCGCAAGGGTCTTGATGTTTGGATTGATTTCTAGTTTTTGAGGAACAATGGTCCTATTTCCAATTTCTAGGCCCAAATATTTCCAAGGTGGCATCTTTTGAATTTTCTGTTCCTGGAGCTCGAACCCTGCAACAATCAATGCATCGATTGTTAGGTCAAGGACATGTGTGAGTAGATCATTATTGGGAGCACACACAAGTATATCATCCATATAGTGATAGATGATGGCCTTTTCTGCAGCTGCACGGACTGGGGAAAGAAGGCAAGAGACATACCACTGGCAGATAGATGGGGAGACTTTCAGACCCTGAGGAAGAACTGTCCAATGGTACCTTTTCATAGGGGCTTGCATGTTGATGGTTGGGACGGAGAATGCAAAACGTGGTGCATCATCAGGGTGGAGGGGAATATGGAAAAAACAATCTTTTATATCAATAACAGCTAATTTCCAATCCTGGGGAAGCATTGTTGGGGATGGCATTCCAGGTTGGGGAGAGCCCATATCTTCAATAACATTATTAATTTGTCGGAGGTCGTGGAGGAGCCGCCATCTCTTTTTGTCAGCTTTCTGAATTACAAAGACTGGAGAATTCCACGGGGACATGGTCTCCACAATGTGACCCTTTTTCAATTGCTCTTCCACTAGCTCCTCAAGCGCCTTTATTTTTTGTTTACTGAGCGGCCATTGTTTCACCTGAACTGGATTGTCTGTTTTCCACTTCAGTTTTTGAGTGAGGCGCTGTTGTTCAATGGCCGCTGTACAAAAATGCTGTGGGGAGTCTGGAATATTAATTGTGACACCCCACTGAGCCATCAAATCTCTCCCTAACAAAGGTTCTGAATAATCTAACACAAATGGACGTATATTTGCCATTTGTCCGTTTGGCCCTTCAATTTGGACAATATTTTTGGATTGTTTTGCCAATTGGATGCCTCCCACACCTTGAACATGACCAGCAATGTTTTGCAAAGGCCAGTGTGCTGGCCAGTCCCGTACTGGGATCACTGTGCAGTCTGCACCTGTGTCCACAAGCATTTCAATGCGTTTTGATTCACCACCACCACTGACATTGCACCATAATTTGGGTTTGTGAGTTCCAATAGCTTGGACTCGGGCGACTGTGGGCCCTTGTTTTTTAGTGCTTTCAGGTAAAAATGGCACAGGGATAGCTTGTGCAACAATTTGACCTTTGGAAAGAAACAGAGGTGGGTGAGTGCAGTGCAGCCCGAGAATGAATTGCTCAGGATTTGATGTTGTCATTCCTGGAGCAATTTCAATTTCGTGTGGTGTGTGTTTGGTGTTCCCAACAATGATGTACTTACAGCGAATGTGGTGCCACATACCCTTCTGTTCTGGATTGACAGAGACAAAATGCCAGTCAGTATCTTTCAGCTGGAGTGATTCTGTCAGCTGCAACCTGTAAGGCTCATTGACAGAATATGTGGTTAACATTGGATCACTTGAATTATAACAAAGGCTATTTTGTTTAACATTTAACAGTGGATGAGCAGATGTGATCTTTGAAGCATCTGCTTCACTTTTAGAAACAGTAACATTACCGCGCGCTTGGTTAGATTTGGTTCTTATATTCACTTGGCCTGCTCTTTTTGTGTCTGCACGCTGAGCAGGCTGGCGCTTACATTTTAGTTTTTCTGTTGCTGTTGACTTTCTGGGAGTGTTTGTAATTTCCCTCCCATGTTATTTCTAAATTCGTCAAATTGCTTTTTCAGGGGACACTGGCTACTCCAGTGCCCAAGGTTACTGCAAAGCGGGCATGGCTTAGTGGGTACAACCGGAGCTGGTCGGCGCTGCTGCTCAGGGTGCTGCTGTGCTGAGGGAGCGGGCACAGGGCTGGCAACGGCGACACGCTGAGGTGTTCTTGGCAGCTTTGATCTGGTATCTTCAGTAACACCCATCAGAGGCACTTTCCTGTTACAAACTAGAAGCATATCTTTTAATGTGGGGGGAGGTTCTAAAGGAAGGCTTAGAATTGCTGCTCGACACTGTTCATTTGCATTTGTAAATGCCATTTCTTCTAAAACCTCTTCTCTTGCATTTTCTTTTCTAACTTGGATTTCAATGGCTCTAGTTAACCTTTCTACGAATTTCAGAAAAGGCTCTGATGCCAGCTGTTTAATATTACTATAGGGTTCAAAAGGCCCCTCAGGTTGGAGGGAAAAGAAGGCTTTTTCAACTGCTTCTTTTACCTTCTCTAGTACTACTTCAGGTATAGCAGTTGCTTGAATTTGGGGGGGGGACCACTGCCCTTCACTGGAGAGATGCTCAATGGTAATTGGCACACCATTAGCATCTCTCGCTGTGTTTGGATCAGCCTGCAAGCCTGGGAGAGCCTCTTTTAACAGTTGTTTCCATGATATTTCCCATAATTTAAATTCTGTAGAGGTCATAAGGCATGAGAAAAGTTGTTTTAAATCATGCGGGACTACTACATTTCTGCTCAATTCAGAATTTAGAAGACCACGGAAGTATGGACTGTGTGGTCCATACTCCTTGTGGGATTTACATATCTCCTTAATTAATTGACGTCCAAAAGAGTTCCAATTAGCAGTCTGGGCTGCTGCTCCTTGCGCTGCAGGCTGGTATGTAACAGGGGCAAATGACAGAATAGGACTTTGTATCGGGTGTGCAGCTTGTTGCTCTGTATCCCTTGAACTGGAAGCATTGGGATAAAAGCAGGTTTGGGGACATGCAGTGGGCGTGCCCTCACCGTGGGAACCCGGGGAGGGGGTGGCAACGCAATGGGAGCAGGGGGCGGGGTCAGGGGATAGGCAGGGGGCGGGGTTACCGTGGGAAAAAGGGGCGGGGTCACGGGAAAGGCAGGGGGCGGGGACACCGTGGGAAAAAGGGGCGGGGACACGGGTCTGGCAGGGGGCGGGGACACTGTGGGAAAAAGGGGCGGGGATACTGTGGGAACAGGGGGTGGGGACACCAGGTGACGTCACTTCGGTAGACGCCCCCTGGGAGGAGTAGAGGGGCGGGGCTGAGGGTACGGCAGGAAAGGGAGGGGGCGGGCCCCTTGAATGTTGCAGGGGTTCTTGGGAAGACGGTGTACAGGTTTTGGAAGATGCCACGTGGCCTCCTCCATCTTGGGTAGCTCCTGGGTACTGGGAGCTATTTTGGGGTTCACTGCTCTCCTGGAAATTAACATGTGCTCTGGGTTTCAGAGCAGGGGAAGCAGGGTTTTGGGGAGTTTTCCACAAGGCCTGGCCAGGGCTTTGTGGAACAGGGGGAGGGGGTTCAGGTATTTTAATTTGCTCTGGGAGTCGACTTCCCAGATCATGAGGAGGGTCTGCTTCCTTTAAAATACCAAGTTTTGGGGTAAGGGTTTGGGACTGGAAGAGGGGGACACAGGGAGAGCAGAGGTACATGGTTTAGAATTCGGCTTTTTCTCCCAATTCCTTTTGTTTGAGTAAAGCAGT
>CM019934.1:2792304-2879616 GCA_009764595.1 Geothlypis trichas
AACAAAGAAACAAAAGATGAGTGTGACTCTGCATTCAAATCCTGAAATGTTCCCAGAAGTGAATTTCTCTCTTCTATAGGACTGACTTGTACGAAGTGGCGTGGTTGTTTCCTTCCATTAGCAGGGAAACTCATCTAGCCAGGCTTCATCACCCCCTGCATCTTTTGGGGTAGCTCTTGGAAGAAAATACATGGCAACTTTTCCACTCCACATGATTAATGTTTCATTCTCTTCCTAATGTACTTCAGGGAACAAGCTATCAATTCCCTACTGTTTCTATGAAAAGGCATGAAGCTATCAATTAAATTCCCATAGATATAATAAGGAATCAAAATCTTTTATGCCTGCAAGCATGCCCTTATGGTATGAAAAGTATGGATTGTCAAGGGTGGAAGACGATCTGTATGAAAAAGAAAACCCAGAAGCATGCAGGGATTTTCAGGTATGAAAGGGAAAACAACATTAAATTGTTGACAGAAAGAAATTGAAAGAGGGAGGAGGGAGGAGGAGGAGGCACATGCTGCCTTTGAGGCAGCTGACACAAGGACCATCGGCCTCATGAGCAAACGAGAAAACCAAATGAAACCTCACAGCAATCTCATCAACACTTAGTGGACAAATGTGCAAACCCATTTGTTTATTTATTATGTGTATAATATATATAGAGATGTTCTTCATTCTGACAGAATTTTCAGGTAGCAAGCTAGTGTATGGCACCTGGAACCAATGGTGTATTGGAAATGGCCAACATGCAGAACACGCTCCATCCTGAATGCTACCACAGCAGAATCACAGGATCATAGAATGGCCGGGGTTGAAGGCCATCTAGTTCCAACCCTCTGACATGGGCAGGGACAACCTTTTACTTGCCCAGGTTGCTCAGAGCCCCATCCAGCCTGGCCTTGAACACCAGGTTGGGGTGTCCATAACTTCTCTGGGCAAGCTGTGCCAGTGCCTTACCACCCTCACAGGGAAGAATTTCTTCCTAGTATCTAATTTCAACCTGCCTTCTTTCACTTTGAAGCCATTGCCCATTGTCCTGTCTCCATAGTTCCTAATGAAGAGTCCTTCTCCTGCTTCCCTTCAGATACTGGAAGGTGTTGTGAGGTCTCCATGCAACCTTCTCCTCACCAGGCTAACAACCCTAATTCTCAGGCCTGTGGGTTTTGCTCTAGTTCTGAATACTGAACTGCAATACTGAATGATGATTTTTTGAATCCTTTGAAGGCATGTTCTTTTTCAGTCTTAAATTAGGCTAAATAGCTTTGATTTGTAGGTATTGCAGGGGAGCAACAGAAATCACTGCCCTGGCTTGCCTTTTTTTACAGCTCCTTTCCGTGGGAGACTTGGTGCAAACATCACAGCTGGTGAGACAGTGGGCACACCATCATTCTGAAAGAGCTTTGCACAGTAAACATACAAGAGGATTAAATACTGAAATGCAGATGATAGAAGCTATCCAATGGACTCTGCTGGTGGAAATCAAATACTAGTCTAGTATTTTGAATGTAAATAATTCCTCCCAATGAGGCCAGACAGGATTGTTTGGCTTTGAAATCTGAGCACGTGGACAGTAGTGGATGGTCTACAGAGTTGAAAACAGTATAGATACTTCTCCTTTTTTTCATTAATGGTTTCAGAAACTGAAAAGGCAGCTACAAAATGGTAAATACATCCCTACAGACCCTACAGATTAAAAATGGTTGTTCTTAATTTGCATCTCCACCTAACAACAGATCGTTAGAACTAAAATACAGATGGGAATTTTATAGCTTCTCAGAAATGAAGCAGGAATTGGCCAATGGGCCTTAGCAGTAGGATACAAGTTTTTTTAGCATGAAGGCATCTCAAAAGTACAGTACATTTCTGTGTTATGCTTTTTATCTCAAGGATGCATTAAAAAAAAAAAAGCAAAAAAGAAAAAAACCCCACAAAATATGTATATATATTACATGACTAAGATAATAGCAAAATCAGTAACATATATAGAAACATAAACCCATGTTTTTTAACTTTCAACCTTGTCTTCTCAACACACTCTCGAAAATGGAATTGTTTCCCTACCTGCCTTGAAAACATTTTGGAGCAAAAAACACTCTAAGGCCCTGATAGGTGTTTTGTTCCAAAATCACTTCTTCTGGTTTTCTGTCCATAAGCGGAGTAAGGTGTCTGCGCTGGTAGCTGGCCAAAGGAGGTAGGAAGAAGTAATCATCAACCACAACACTGGGGCTAAAGAAATTTCCACAGAAAATTACCTGCCTTATTACTTGTTCATGTGTTGGGTTGAAAGTTCAGAATCTGTTTCCATTTTTCCCATCCCTTGAATGTTATATTCATAGAATTCAAGCCCCTCAAACATCAGTCCTGCCAGAATAGCCCGCCATGTGCTGTCATAGGGGATCTGCTGATGCCCACTGACTCTTACCAGTCTAGTGCTTGTCACGGTTGCAGATCAAGAACTTCTGAATAGTTTTGATTAATGCTCTTTGAGTGGTTGAAAACAGAAAAGAATGACTAGACATTTGTATGATCAAATCCCCTGATGGAATAAAATAGGAGTATAATAAATGTATTCATTGTCATAAGAAGGGAGATGAAGGGTCGAAAAGATTACTTGCATACTTACTGTTCTAAATCCCTTGTTATCTGGCCAATTGCAAAGATTCCAGGCTTTCATCAAAATGCAAATCAGATTAAAATGTGAAGCCGTACACTTTACTGGATATAAAAATTCATCGTCATTTTTAAATCTTAGAGATTGTGATGTATTTCCTATAATACCCCGAGGTTTAGAGCTGTAATTCCGAGAGAAAAGAATGCTATTTTGAATTCATTCTATTCAATCATCTTGTCTGCACTCCTCTCCTCTTGCTTTTCGCTTCTGAAACTCCTGTATGAAAGGCATAGAGTTCTGGATTAATTCTTTTCAACAGTTTCCCCTGTAATACTTCTTTTAAGGTAAACCTGTAAAAATCCACACTTTTTTACCCTACCACTTCTAAAATTCTATGAGAAGCAAAAAAAACACCCCATCAAACAAATAAATCTCTGCTCCAATTTGTATAAAAAAGCAGTCCATTAACTGCTTTCCTAACATATTCTTTATCTTGTATTAATATGGCAATCTTTTCTTGCTTTTATAGAGTAGTACCAAATTCTTAAAGCTATAAGGAAACACAGGTATACTGTAGCTGATTCTGAGATACAGAAGTCCAGCAAGGAGTTCAGACGTCAAAAGAAGTCTCTGTACAACAAGATTCAGCACAACATTGAGACATATTAGCTATTTTTCAAGAAAAGCCGCCAAACTGAAACTTTTTAGACTTCTATGCTATCATGGGGGCCTGCTTCCAGAACCTGACCTAAGTTGCCAGAAACTAGCTGCAATATTACTGTAAACAATGCTGTGAATGTAGGACATTGTAATTCTTCTCTTCCATTGAAAACCACAAGTGGAGTCGCAGCACTTGCCTTCAAAATTCTGTATTTCCTTGCAAACTGGTAAAATAATGATAAATAAAGTGTTCTGTTCATACAGCTTAAATGTAAAAATGCACAAAATGAAAAAAAAAATCCATTCACATATGATCTGCAATAATACAGCAGAGAGAAGATGAACCAGTCTGGCCTACAAAATAAAGTGAAGCAGAATTTGGGAATTTGGAACACCTTACGATGTAATATTTAAAGAAAAAAAAGAAATAAAATATAACCTACCCAAACTCAGTGATGCACAGACAGAGAAAAAGAACTAATTACTACTAATATTTCTTTCATTCTCAGACAAGAAGTTAAATGATCCTCTTGAATTGTTGGAAAAGACAGTAGCCTTCTTCTTTACAACATATTCTTCAGAACTCCAGGAGACAAATCATTAGAGCTATGAGGATCTTTCTCTCTGTAAAACTCCCAGAGTATAGCCAGTATTATATCCTGTGACCGTGGTCACAGGGGTTTTCAGGTGAAGGAAGAGACGAGAATCTTGACTCCATGATCAGAAGGCTTGATTTATTATTTTATGATATATATATAACATTATGACTATACTAAAAAGAAATAGAAAAGAAAAGGTTTCTTCAGAAGCTGGCTAAGCTAAGAATAGAATAGAAAAAATGATAACAAGGCAGCTGGCTCCAACAGAGAGCCAGAGCCAGCTCTGCCATGACAGGTCAATAAATCCAAACATCCACAGAAGACCAATCATGGATGGACCTGTTGCATTCCACAGCAGCAGATAATAATTGTTTACATTTGTTGCTGAAACTTCTCAGCTCCAGCAGGAAAAATCCTAAGAAAGGATTTTTCACAAAAGGTGTCTGCGACAATATTCCTTTAGGGATCCTCACCGCCCTGGGCAAGTGATGGATAGTCTACTGCCCCAGTACATCAGCCAGACACTCTGCCTTATTTAGCATGGCTACTGCAGCAAGGACATCATCTATACTGGCTTTCTATCCAAAATATATGTAAGGCACAACAAAGAATACACCCAAAACACTGACCACAGCTTATGGCCTTCCAAACAAAAATCTCAGGATGGCAATACTGGATCTTCTGATCCAAACCATCAGGAAACATTTCTTTAGAGGTGAAAAAAGCTTCTGTGTATTGTACAAAATATGGTTATGTAAACCAGAGTTGCATGACCCAATATTTCTAGTGAACTGGAACTATTTTGATCAATGTTATTGATCCATTTCTTTTCAGTGCATTTAGTAAAAATGTAAAGTATCGTTTAAAGAATTTATTGGATGCTTACTAAGTACTACGGATTAGTTAAGGTGTTGGTTTTGCATGGCTTGGTTTTTGGTGGGGAGGGAAGAAGCCAGCCACAAAAGTGAATTTTTGTGAAAAGCTCCTAGAAGCTTCCTCCATGCCTGGCAAAGTGAATCCCTGCTTGGCACTAAGAACAGACATGCTGCTAAGACAATTAGAGAAGCTGGTAGCGCCTTGGTGATATATTTAAGAAGGAAATCAAAACTGCAGCCAGTTAACTTTTAAGTTTGAAATTTTTAGGTTGGCACCTCTTCTGGTTTGAAAGCAAAACCAGTGAGAGACTATGTTGCAGTGTGTGTTTTGATTGTAATGCAGTTCTAGTAGTCAGTTTTATAATACTTCCTGTTTTGTGCTGTTTTAGCATATTTTATTATTAATGGATTGTTCCTTTCCCCCCTGTGTTGTTGGTTTTTGCCCCAGTTGTCCATCTCCCTAATGACCTGCCCTTTTGTTCCCTGTTCCTCCTCCCACTGAATGTCAATCCCTCCCCAAGCCTGCCCCTTTCTCTAGAAACTTCCCTATCTATTTATATCCTTCAAAACTCCATTGGTTTGTTTAAATTATTCTCCTCCCCTGTAGTCCCCTATTGGTTTAAACATTGTATTCCCCACCTTGTGGTCCACCCCCAGTTTCTCCCGGTTGGTTAAAGATTGTATCCTCCCCTGGGACCTCTCCCCATTTATAAGTTGATGTATGCCTTTGAGTCAGTGTCTTTCTGTCCCTGACCCTCCAGGGAATAAACTCCTTGTGAAAACATACAGAAGACCTCTCTCTGTTCCTTGTCCCTGCCCTTGGCGCAGTCCTATCCCCAACGCAGTCCACCTGTGCCCTACAGCTGCACCCCGGATTCGACAGCTTTCTGGGGGTGGCCCACTCTAACTGTTGGTGTCAGGAGCTAGTCGGGCTGAAGAAATCCAGCACCACAGCAAGACTCTAAGTCAGAAAAACAATTTATTAGGAAAAGGGGAAAAACCCAAATACATGCAATAATACAAAAGAAAAACCACTGACAGAATACAACCTGACACCCTGCGCGTTAGGGTGGTGGCAGCAGTCCAGATGCAATGGTCTTGTTGAAGTGGTGATCCTGTAGAAACCATCTGGTAGCTCTTGTCCTCTGGAAAACCAGTGGGTAAGGGTGGCAGTTCTTCTGAGAATCCGGTGGAAAGACTGCTTGTGGTGTCCCAAAACCCAGATTATATCCAGGTGGGGATGCTTTGTTCCGCCCCCCCTGGGCGGAGCATCTCGCAATGGGCTGATATCGTTCTGAGTCATGGGGTGGGTCCTTGATTACCCATTAAACAGAAATGGCTCCTGGAGGGAGTTATCTCTGAGTCATGTGGCAAGACATTGATGGGCCCATTAACAGGAGATAAGGAAAAAACGATGCCTCTCCTGGTTTCAGCAGCTCTTGAGGATGGGAACAGAATACATTTTTATATTGTAACCTAGGACATAATCCACCCCTTATTCTATTACCATCTATACCCAAACCAATATCCTCTTACATATATGCATATATATGTGTATATACATACATACATATATGTATATAAAATAGAGAATGAAACATTACACTCAGTTCTAGCTTAAAATTAGGTCTCCTTGTGGTACACAACGGGTTTCCCCGTCCTTCTGCATTACCCACCAAGTGTAACCAGGTCCTAGAGCAAAAACAATCCCACGGATGGGTTTGCCTCTGCCTGCAGTGGGATTAATGCAAACAGTCTTTCCCAAAATACCTTTCACGTGTATTACAGGAACTTTGTCTCCATCCCCTGTGTGCAGGGGTTCAGACTGGGCAGGAGCAGGACTGATAGATCCTCGGGTGTTGACCATCCAGGTGGCTTTTGCTAAGTTCATTTCCCAGTTCCTGAAGGTTCCTGCGCCAAGTGCCTTCAGGGTAGTCTTAAGTAGTCCGTTGCATCGTTCAACTTTCCCGGCAGGTGGTGCATGATAAGGGATATGGTAAATCCATTCCATACCATGTTCTCTGGCGCAGGTGTTTATAGGGTTGTTCTTGAAATGGGTTCCATTGTCCCACTCAATTCTCTCAGGGGTGCCATGTCTCCACAGGATTTGCTTTTCTAGGCCCAAGATGGTGTTCTGGGCAGTAGCGTGAAGCACGGGGTAGGTTTCCAACCATTCTGTGGTAGCCTCTACCATGGTCAGCATGTAGTGCTTGCCTTGGCGGCTTTGGGGAAGCGTGATGCAGTCAATTTGCTAGGCTTCCCCATACCTGTACTTCAACCATCGCCCACTGTACCTCAGAGGCTTCACCCGCTTGGCCTGTTCAATTGCAGCACAGGTCTCGCAGTTGTGGATGACCTGTGAGATGTTGTCCATAGTAAGGTCCACCACTCGCTCACGGGCCCATCGGTATGTTGCATCTGATGACCAGAGGCATCATGGGCCCAACAAGCTAGGAATGATTCTCCCTTGTGCTGCCAGTCTAGATTCACCTGTGATACTTTCACCTTGGCAACTTGGTCCACCTGTTCGTTATTGTGATGCTCTTCATTAGCCCGATTCTTGGGTGTGTGCGCATCCACGTGTCGAATCTTCACGGTCAGCCTCTCTACTCGGGTGGCAATGTCTTGCCAAATCTCGGCGGCCCAGATGGGTTTCCCTCTGCACTGCCAGTTGGCCTTTTTCCAGCAATCCAGCCATCCCCACAGAGCATTAGCTACCTACCATCCATGAGTCGGTGTAGAGATAGAGCCTCAGCCACTACTCTTGTTCGGCAATATCCAAAGCCAGCTGGACAGCTTTACGCTCTGCAGCCTGACTTGATCCACCTTGTCCCTCGGTAGCTTGTGCAACTCATTGTGGGGGGCTCTATACTGCAGCTTTCCATTTCCAGTTAGTGCCTACAATTCAGCAGGAACCATTAGTGAAGAGGGCATATTGTCTGTCAGGCTCCAGTAGCTCATTATATGGTGGGGCTTCCTCAGCACATGCCACTTGATCCTCTTCTTCAGAAGATAATCCAAAAGTCTCCCTTTCAGCCCAGTTTGTTCTAATTTCCAGAATCCCAGGGTTTCGATTGGGATTTCTAATACGGGCATGCTGAGTGATGAGGGCAATCCATTTGCTCCATGTGGTATTGGTGGCGTGATGTGTGGAAGGAACCTTTCCTTTAAACATCCACCCCAGCACTGGTAGCCAGGGTGCCAGAAGCAGCTGCGTTTCGGTGCCAATTACTTCTGAGGCAGCTCGAACTCCTTCATAAGCAGCCAAGATTTCCTTCTCTGTGGGAGTGCTTCAGAGCCTTTGTAGCTCCGTCTCCAGAATCTCAGTGGTCGACCCAAGTCTCACCAGGCACCTTCTGCCAAAGGCTCCAGGACAGACCGTGGTTCCCAGGCACAGAGTGGAGCACATTCTTCACCTCTGGTCCGATCCTGACTGGGCCAAGGGCAACTGCATGAGCGATTTCCTGCTTGATCTGAGTGAAGGCTTGTTGCTGTTTAGGACCCCAGTGGAAAATGTTCTTCTTGCAGGTGACCAGCAATGCTCACAATCTGGCTGTACTCGGGAATGTGCATTCTCCAAAAGCCTACGGCACCTAGGAAAGCTTGTGTTTCCTGCTTGTTGGTAGGTGGAGACATAGCAGTGATCTTGTTGATTACCTCTGTCGGGATCTGACGACATCCATCCTGCCGCTTGACCCTAGAAACTGGATTTCTTGAGCTGATCCCTTAACCTTACTTTGCTTAATGGCAAAACCAGCTTTCAGCAGAATCTGGATAATCTTTCCTTTTTCAAAGACTTCCCCTGCTGTGCTCTCCCATACAATGATGTCATCATTATGCTGTAGATGTTTGGGAGCCTCGCCTTTTTCCAGTGCGGTCTGGATCAGTCCGTGGCAGATGGTGGGACCATGCTTCCACCCCTGGGGGAGTCAGTTCCAGGTGTACCGCACTCCCCTCCAGGTGAAGGCTAACTGAGGCCTGCATTCTACTGCCAAAGGAATGGGAGAAGAAGGCATTGGCGATATCCATGGCCGCGTACCACTTTGCTGCTTTGGACTCCAGCTCGTACTGAAGCTCCAACATGTCTGGCATGGCAGCACTCAGTGGTGGTGTGACCTCATTCAGGCCACAGTAATCTACCGTCAGTTTCCATTCTCCACTGGACTTACGCACTGGCCACATAGGGCTGTTGAAAGGTGAACGAGCCTTGCTGACCACTCCTTGGCTCTCCAGTTTACAAATCATCTCATGCATGGGAATCACAGAGTCTCTGTTGCTACGATATTACCGACGGTGTACTGTTCCTGTTGGTACCCGTTCTTCTTCAACTCTCAGCAGTCCCACAGCAGAGGGGTTGTCTGAGAGACCAGGCAAGGTATTCAGTTTTCTGATGTCTTCTGTCTCTGCAGCAGCTATCCCAAAAACCCAACGATGTCCTTTTGGATCTTTGAAATATCCATTCTGTCGCAGACATCTTTTCATTAAAAATCTTTCCTTAAGATTTTTTCCTGCTGAGAAGCTGAGAGGCTTCAGGAACAAAATGTAAACAATGGTTATCTGCTGCTGTGGAATGCAACAGGTGCATCTGTGATTGGCCCATCTTGGATGTTTATAATTAATGGCCAATCACAGCCCAGTTAGCTTGGACTCTGTGTCTGAGACACAAACCTTATTATTCATTCCTTTCTATTCTTAGCTTAGCTAGCCTTCTGAGATGAAACTTTTCCTTCTGTTCTTTTTAGTATAGTTTTAATGTAATGTATATCATAAAATAATAAATCAAGCCTTCTGAACATAGAGTCAACATTCTCATCTCTTCCCTCACCTGAAAACCCCTGTGAACACCGTCACACCATTCTGAGATAGTCTAGGCCAAGGATGCGTGGGGCCTCTGGGCCAGTCACGATGGGGTCTTTCTGCCACCCGTTCCCAGTTAAACTCCCTTCGGCAGTCAGCTGCTGGGATCCTCCTGTTACCCCAGAAATAGAAATGGATTCTGCTCCTACCTACCTTGATGGTATCAGGGTACATTGGGAACCAGTGTCAACCAAAGCCGTATATTTTTGAGGGTCAGATGTGCCAGGCCACTGGATCCACATGGTCCAATAGATCCGATTGTCCCTGTCCTCTACCTGGCTAGAGGCAGGCCATGCCTATTCCTGGACATGGCACACATTGCTCTCTTCCTGTCAATAGGTTCCTGAGGTTCCTTCAAGAGGATCAGTCATATCATCAATCCTAGATTGTCTGGAATTCTGTGTGCGAGAGACTGGAGCAGCATTGACTCTAGATGAGCTTCTTGTGTTAGGTAATCCTCTTTTCAGTTCACATACCCAGGCTGCTAAGGAGGAGGTGAGTTTTCCATCCCACTTCCTCATGTCTTCTCCATGCTCCTGAAGGAAAAACCAGAGGTTACCTCCTCTCTCCTCGGCTGGGTGACGCCAGCCCCTAATGGCAGAGACTCTTGTTGGTTCTGGTCAGATGTGGTAGACTTCTTCCTTAAGTTCCTTTTTTAGTTTCTGATGGTCCTTTTCAATCAAGCTCCAGACTTGCTCAGCTAGCCTTGTTTCCACAGACAAGACATGGGTACGATATGGGGCGGTGACAGTGTCCTCGTAAATTCTTAGCTTATTGGCCAAGATGCCCATCCTGTCCTCGCCTTCCCTCCATTATAGTGGTGCCAGGTAGAGGGAGTATATCTCTGGTCCAAGCTGTGCAAATCTCAATCACATTTGCCATGTGCACTGGACACAATCTGGGCTTTTATGAAATCTCTTGTCTTCTGAGAAAATTATCTCTAGCACAGCCAGTTCCCTCAGGTATCAGATACCTTGTTCCATTGTGCTCCATTTTCCTTGGCATACCTGGAGGTTTTCTTTACAAAGGTATCTGTCCCTCACATTCATCAGCAGTCGCCACCTGAGGCTGAGAGTTTCTTGGGTTCTCCCGATCCCTTGGTCAATGACCACATCCCAGGACAGCGATCCCAGTTGCCTTGCCTCACTTCCATCCAGAATGGTGTCATTGGTTGCAGCATCCCAGATGGGAGCAGCCAGGTCAGGACGGACTCATTCGTCTGTCGGGTGAATTCCCTCCGCAGGTCATGCAGCTCACCCAGGGATAGAGAGCGAGTGATGTTTTCAGGGTCTGTCACTTCCACTGGGTGTGAGGGTCCTGCCACATCCTCATCAGTCACTATGCAGACTGATTTGCTCTTTGATTTCTTCTTCTCAATGGGGGCAACTGCTACTGGTTCAGGCTGTTCTGGTTTGGTAATGGTGTGTGTGAAGATGTTGACTATGCTTTTGGTTCCTTCCTCCTCTGTGACAGTCTGCATAGACATGGGTGCTGTTGTTTCACGTTTGGTTCCTTCCTCCGCTGTGACAGCCTGCGTAGACACAGATGCTGTTTTGCTTTCAGGTTCTCCCTCCTCTGTGGCATTCTGTGCGGACACGGATGCTGTTGCTTTGCTTCTCCTTTCCTCTTCCTCAAGAAAACACTGCACCATACCATGTAGTGCTTTGTTTCTAAGCATGTTGCAGGCTGTGCAGAGAAGACAAAGAGGAACTAACAACACCACTATGTCGTCCTTGGCATCCAGAGAGAACTTAACATTTTCAAAAACTGCTGTGAAAAGCCTGAAAGGATGGAAAAAGTAATCCTTTATCCCTCCTCCCGGGTGGAGCATCTCGCAATGCGCTGATATCTTTCTGAGTCATGGGGTGGGTCCTTGATTACCCATTAAACAGAAATGGCTCCTGGAGGGAGTAATCTCTGAGTCACGTGGCAAGACATTGATGGGCCCATTAACAGGAGATAAGGAAAAAACAATGCCCCTCCTGGTTTCAGCAGTTCTTGAGGATGGGAACAGAATACATTTTTATATTGTAACCTAGGACAATACAGGATGCATGTTCTTGCATTTGCAGGAAGTTTTTATGGATTTGAAAAGTATCCTTATACCAGAGGCACAAAAGTATTCTCATACCCTTTTTAATCATCTTGAAACCAAGCAATTCTCACAATACCTAATGCATGAATGACTTGAAAGTGAGTTGAAGAAACACGGCAAAGACAAGTAGTGTTCAACTGCAGAGAATCGTTTAGGAACACCATACCTTTATATTTCAAATCAGGAAGCATGGATGGACCGTTTTTTCCCCCTTAGTTGACTACAGAACCTGCGGTCCCTTGCGGGAGAGTGTTTGGATTCAAGATGACACTGGCAACTAAGAGCATGGCTACATAGAAGGTGCTACTTTTAGACCCGAACATTCAACTACTTAAAGGCAGATCTTTCCCTTAAGATGCCATATTTTAAAAGAGCATCCAAAATGCGACTTCATTTAATAGGATGTTCCAAACATCATTTACAAATTTAGACTATAAGTAACAGTTTTCCTAGTAATCTTTCATTTCTTGCAGCTCATTGCTAACATAGGCAGCAAAGAAGAGAACAGACCACAACTCTTTCTGGAGCATCTTGAACAAATGCCCTTGCTTATGTTCTAATCATTCACTTCACCAAAATACCTAATGATGAAGAAAAGGTTGTGAAAGCATTACTAGTAGTGTTACACGGCAATGTATGGGTGTGATTTATCAAGTAGAATTTGTATCACATAGATGATACTTGGCAAACAGCAAATGAAGGGGTTTTCTTCAGCTCTCAGAATGATGTTACATGTCTGTAATTTAATTAAAAGCTAACAAGAAGGATATTTTTTAACAGTGAACATGAAACTTAATTACACCCCTACAATGGACATCTGAATCCTTTTAATAGACAGTATCTGATTTAGAAAAAAAGTAAAGAATTATCACAGTTTAAAAAACATAGGATCATAAACCCTTTGCTGATGGAACGTAGCCTATTCATTGGTTGAAATGAAGCAGGTAGACAGGGCATATGAAATATTTTTTGTGGATCAAACATTTATTTTCTAAAATGATGCTGTCAGTTGGTGAACTTACCAACTTAGATATTGCACAGCAGATAAGGGTACATAACTTGCTACATCAAGCTATCCCTTGGAATCATCATGATGAAATTATCATCCAAGGGGATTTTCCCCTGCCTCTGTGAAAATATGCCTACCTTTTTCACAATACTTCTGCAGCAGCATTGTTAGGCCTGATCAGCTGGTATGGAGGGTGAATTATCAGCAGCAAGGTGACTGGCCAGGGGAATTTGCTTTAATGGATTTTGATTTACTGGGTATTTTGAAGACCTGCTTCAGTCCTGTTTGTCAAACACAGCCTTTAAAGGGTGCTAAACAATTGTTCAGGCTGTGGATCACATGAAGAAGTACTTTCTGGTGTCTGTACTGGGCCATATGCTCTTTATTCTCTCCCTCAACTTCTCCATCACCTCTCATCTGTTTCACATGAGCTATGTTCAAGGTCTACAGGCTACATTTCACAGAATCATGAGGCCGATGCAGTAAGAATGATGACTAGAACACAGCTGGGATCAATTTTCCAGTTTGGATAAAATGCATTCTGCACACAAATCCAATGAGAAGGTGTTCCCCCTATGCCCGGAAAAACCTTCACTAGTACTAGTGTTCTATGTAAACCGCAACTTAGTCTGAAATAAAGGCTTTTTTCTGAGAGTGTCTGAGAGGTTTGTATGAAGCACAGATATTTGACATATGCAATTTTGAATATCAGAGGAAAAAGAAAATGGCAAGAATTTTTTAATTTTACTGGTTTTAATTTTAAATTCCATGCAACTTTTCAAAAAGTGTCAGCTCAAATGCCCATCAACATATTTTAGTCATCTGTAAGTCAGTATTCATATAAAATGTGCTTCAAATCAAAAGAATTTCAAACCTTTCCTCAAAGTTTATATGCCTAGATTTATTATTTCTGACACATATTAGATGAAAGGAAGACATTTTTTACTGTGGGGGTGCTGGAACACTGGAACAGGTTGCCCAGAGAAGTTGTGGATGTCCCATCCCTGAAAGTATTCAAGGTCAGGTTGGATGGGGCTTTGAGCAGCAACAAAGGTAAAGAAACAAAGTTTGAATATAGAAGAAACTCAGATTGAAGTATAGGAGCAAGTTTTCTCTCAGCTCTTGGGGTAAATTAAAAGTTGTACAAAATTGCGTTTATCTGTGATTTTCACTACTGTAGCAGAAAGGTTAATGAAAACTATGCAGAAGATATCAAATTTTAAAAAAGATAAGAATTACAGCATAAAATACATGGGATGGGTTTCTAGATGGGACACTCTGTATTTCAACACTTCATCACGTTAGGATTTCATGAAGTGCCAAAGAAGGCAGCAAAATATCATTCAGGCCATTATTTACTGGAGTTCAGCCTGGCCATTAGTAGGAATTGGGTTTGAACATAATGTAGATATACCACACACACTTCCCCTTCACTGAAAAATTACTGTTTACTATTGGAATAAAATCCCAATATATATCTAGGTGGAATGTGCCTGGGCTGTTCTGGGCCTTAGCTTCTTGGCCGGAGGCAGCGGCTGTGGTATTTCACCACAGAGATACCTCCGGCTGGCTGGATGTTGCAGCCAGGCAACTGAACAAGTTCAGGCTTGTAGGAACTCAGGCTTTACCTTTGGTGAAGGTCCTTAGGCGAGGTGAAGAGAAAGGAGACAGTTTCTGATGGAGGGTTAAAATCCAGAGCTTTATTCCAAAGACACGGAGATCTGAATTGTGGTAACAGCTCCAACAGAATCGACTAGCACGTGGTCTGAGGTTCCTTTTAAGCTCAGGGACGGGGGGGAGGGGAAGGACAAGTGAGCAAACCAGGTGGGAGGTGGGTTAGCTGAAAGGGGATATTGCAACACACTGCTACAGTTTACAATGAATAAGCAATGAGCATCAAAATTGATTGAAAGCATCTTAAAAATGTAAAGTATTTCATATGCTTTGTTGCATATTTTATCAAATATACTTTCAAGCCACATGGAGGAATGAGAATGTGGGGAATCCCTCCTATGTCTTGACACTTTTATGCAAATAGATTTTCAAGAAAATCATAATTTCTCTTTTAAATACGTCTGGGACAGGTATGATGGTGGTGTCAACCTGTTGAAGTTTTTGTTTCTGGGAGAAGTTGTACAAAAGGATTGGTTTTTACATTGACCAGTTACTGAATCAAGTGCAGTAATACACTGGAAATTCAACTGGGGGTTCCTTCTTCTAGCAGACTACTTCTAGAACAAGCTTGCAGACTGAAGCTGATTCTTTTTCTTTCTTTTTGTTTCTTTCCTATTTTTTTGGCTTCTTTGCCACTATCTACACAATTTTAGAACTTTTTTCCCAACTAAAATTGTTTCATAGTGTGATAATTATGATACATTTTTTCAAGGAATTTTTAAAATCTTTGTTAGAGTTAAGAAAGTTAAGGACTTAGGTATTTTTCTTCCCTTATCAATATTGCAATGAAATTGTTAAATAAAGACCAACTCTTTATTTTTATTTTTATTTTTATTTTTATTTTTATTTTTATTTTTATTTTTATTTTGAACCCAAGGAGATAATTCCCATACATTAATACATTTTGTGGACCAATATTTGCCATTCTGATGTAAGTTGTCACTTCTTAACAATATACCTTCTGTGACTATGTTTACAACACTTTTGGTGAAGATCCTAACTGGTCTTAGACACACATAGGGAGAAATTTGCTCAGCCAGTGTCAGTCTTAAGCATGCGTATCAGAAGATCTTTCTATAGCTGGGGAATTTTCCCATGAAAGGGATTCAGTTATGGAAGAGATACTTATCCCAGAGTTGTACATTCTTCTTGAACACTACTTAAGGAACTTAGATCCCATGTCCATTTGGATCTCTCTGCACAGAACTTTGTCATGCCAGTGCTTGAAATGCATCTCTAAGAGAATTCACTAGCACAGAATGAATGAGAGTGGAAGGGGTGTTTTGCGGAGAAAAGAAGAGAACTAGACAACTTTTACAAAGTTGTATAGAACCAGTATGGGTTTATTGCAGCGCTGGACGCATGCATACCTCAAAGGTACTAAAAGGGCATGCGTACCTCCGAGAACTTCAGGTCTCCTTTCATCTCTCTTCCAAATACATATGCATACAGTTTCACAATAGGCTGATACATATTCATTTTTATGGACTTTGTGTGACATTTGCCGCTAGTTCTTCTTTATCAAAAGGAATTCCTAGGTCAGGTTGTCCTGGCCTTGTTTTAGTCTCTGTTTTTCTTTATCTGTCTCTTCATGTCTCTTCATTATCTCTGTCCTGCAGTTTTCCTTTCAGCTTTGGCTTACAGACTTTTCACCTTTTTAGACTTTTAACCTAATTCAAAATGGATTTCTACTCTGGGGGATTTTTCACTCTGTCTCATTCCCCCCTTTCCTAGAAAATAAGTAAATTCTTTTACTTAATGCAAACCCTTACGACAATAAGTGTCTCTTAATGCTTTACCATGTACGTTTGATAAAGAGGTTAATACAGCTATTCGTTGTAGTATTATCCAATTCCAAGTTAGCAATATAATAGATAATCTTAAACTTATTCTAACTAATATTAACAAAACTACAATGGGATGACACAACTTATTAAAAATTCCATTTGCACTTGGTGACCACCCAAAGATCACATCCCACCACTGATGATCCACATTTTGTTTTATTCTTTGTAGAACTCTGGTTGTTTCTTTTGTATCATGTTGGACAGTAAATAGGGTTTTTTCATCTTTTTGGATTTCCTCTAAGATCTCCAGTAGGCCTTGGTGCTTAATTAATTGTTTTACCAATGTATGGTCCATTCCAATAGGGGTAGGTGATAGTCGGTGATACATTGTATAATTGGTTTTAATCAGCTGGTGGGATGTCACTAGGGCCAAGTACGAAAAATCACACTCGACAATCTTTACAAAATTACAAATACAGAAATTAGAATGATTTCTACTAGACAGAATAACATCATTGCTATCAATTTTTACAACAGCACAGGCATACACACCTTTTTCTAGTATATATGAGCACAGTTTTCTGGTCAGTGACTGGATGAACTTCGAAGTGGCAAATACTCTGTTCAGTGTCTAAACACACATCTTGGGCATTAATAGTATTGCTTTCACAAATGAATCCCAGCTGTTGTCTAGTAATGCAGGATTCTAAGTTTACTGTCTGCCACTTTCCTTCATCTTTTGTGCCCACACTCTATGTTCTGAAGGGTAGAGTATTGTTTGTTCATGGTTTAATCCTAGTGCAATGATGGGATGGAAAACATAAACAGTGGCATTACGTATGGTAAGCACAAAGGCAGTGGCCACATTAGAAACAGGATCATAGGTGAAATTTACCATGGTCCACCAGGATTGAACCTTCTTTTCAAAATCAATCGCATTATCCCAGACAATTTTCCTAATTTCAGCTGGAAAATTACTTTCGCCCCCTTCCCGTATGATCAGAGCTGCTGTTGCCTGCATCTATAACTGTGCTTGTATACAACTGAAAGCTAAAGACACATTATCTTTAACCGTACTAAGTGCTTCTACTATTAATTTGTGGTCTTGGTCCCTGGCCGTTTCTAACTTTGGCAGTACTTTTGAAATCTGCCACTGGCTAGTTCTTAATGCCAATAGAGATGACTGTAAAGGCTGCTTCAATTTGGTTAGGCTACCTGCTGCAGTGGCCAGCTTATTCATCAGTATTTCTGAATCAATTCCATTTAAAACTCCTAATCCTGTCCCTAATATCCCAGTTAGATCCTTTCTTATTCTGCTCCTGAGATATACTTGCCTTTGTAACCACGTTGTCCAGCCCTCAAAGGATGTTTTTTAAAAAAGGAGGAGCAGGCTGGTTGGATTTCTGAGATGTTAATTTGCATTAGCAATTCAACATGTTTGAAAGACCATTCTGGATTGAACAATAGTTGTTGTTCACCTACATTCCTCACTACGTAGGGGCCTATTTCATACACTTCAGGTTCAAGTTTGGGTTGTGTCTGAACTATTTGAGTCCTAGTATGGGCTGTACGAGGTCCTGCTGTCGTAAAAAGTGCAGTGTCTACTTTGAATTCAAATGAAAGTCTGATAGCATCTTGAGCCCAAAGGCAAGTTACTTCTACAGGTTGTATCAAGGTGAAATTACACCAACAGTCTGATTTACTTAGGTTATCACAAACTTCCTGGTGTTCGTATACACCAGAAGTTACGACACTAATTTCATCTGGTCTCTCATAAACCGTCCCATTAACCATCCGGAACCCTACCTTGATTTCTTCTCCTCTGATCCCTTGAAGTGTCCACAGTTCTCCTTCCTGCCATTCTTGCTCTTCATATACCTGATCCCTGTGACTTACTACGGTGGATAGGTTTAAATCTTTTATCTCAGAAGGTTCTCTCATGGATTCAGTATACTGATTAAATATCGTAGACATTCCTTGTGAAAAATCCTTTCTGTAGGATTTTTCCTTCTAGAGCTGAGCTGCTCGGTGGCAAATGTAAACAATTATTATCTGCTGCTGTGGAATGCAACAGGTCCACCCGTGATTGGTCCCCTGTAGATGTTTGGATCTAATGACCACTCACGGCAGGGCTGTTATCCTCTCTGCCGAGACAGACAGACCGTTGTTATTCATTCCTTCTATCTCTTTCTTAGCATAACCAGCTTCTGAAGAAACCTCTTTCTTTTCTATCATTATGTAGTATAGTTATAATGCTGTATATATATCATAATATAATAAATGAAGCCTTCTGATCATGGAATCAAGATCCTGTCTCTTCCATCCTCTAATAAACCCCTGTGAACACCGAAAACAACTGGTGACCTCGACTGAAGAGGACACTCATCACACAAGTGGAATTCTAGCCAGGAGCTGAAGAACTGAAGATCCTGATTTTGGACAGAGTTCACAGCCAAGGTTGGCCACAGTGAGAACCTGAAAAGCCTCGAGGAAGATGTATGGAAACCCTAGCAGCGCCGTGCAGCTGGCCAGGAAGTGTTGGACGCTGTCTCAAGGTACTATTAGCTTTTCACCTCCTGAGGATGAGGCCATTCGTAGTTTGTGGCTATTACTCTGGAGATTTTCTCCTTCAGAGGCTGAGGTTCCATTCTCCCCTTCAGAGGACAGACTTATTGCCCTCTGGAAAAAATGGGGTGAAGAGGATGGAATTCTTGCAATTTTTCTGTTAGAAAGGCATTTTTATGATTTCTTTCGATGGGCAAAGCTTTTTGGTTTTTTTAAAAATGTGTTATATGCCCTTGATATTTTTGTGTGGGAGTGCATGAATTCCATTTTTCAATTTGCTTGGGATCGAGGTTTTGAATATCCTCGGATTTATCTAACATTTAAAGTTCTTTTTCTGGTTCTGGAACAGAGAGCAGCTGTTTTTCCCTGGGTTGCTAGGTGCAATGGCCTAGCTCCATTTCCCCTGACTTCAGCGGGAGGAGACCCTTTGGAGGAGGACGAACTGCTGCTTCTCAGGCCCCCTGAGCCCAAGCAAGAGGGCAAAGTCTCGGCCAGACCCGAGAAAATTTTTTTCTCTGCGTTTTCTGAGCATGCTCAGTTTTTTCTCCCCCTTCCATCTCTCTGGGGGATGAAGAGTGGGCGGCGCTGCTACGGCCAGCCCCATAGACCCCACCCTGGCCAGAGCCCAGGGCGGCACCGGTGCACGGGGTCCCGCCTCCCGACATGGCGGGGCCGCCCCGACCCGCCCCGCAGGTGCCGCCCCGGCTGGCGCCGAGAGCACACCGACGGGCCCTGCCTACGAGCCTGGAAACTCCGCCCCGGCCGGCGCCGAGAGCACAGCAGCGAACCCCGCCTCCCGGGCCGGAGGGGCCGCCCCGACCTAACCCGCGGGTGCTTCCCCGTCGGGTCCCTCCCACGGCTGCCCCCCGGCCAGCGCCAAGAACGCGGCGGGCGGCCCAGCCCGCGGCCGCGCCTGTGTTGCTAGGCGACGGACCTGCAGCTGAGCAGAGTGATCCGCCGTCGCCCCCCCAACGCTGCCGACCCCGTGCCACCTCCTGCCGAGCCAGTGCTTCCCTCGGAGCCAAAATGCGCGCCTCCGCTGCCGCTCCCGGAAACGAGCGACCCAACAGCGGCGTGTTCCCGCTCACCCCCGCCGGCCCCACCGACCGCACCAGCTGCCCTGGAACTGGCGGTTTGTTCGGACTCAGACCGTCCCGGGCCGTCTGCGGCGGCGGTGCCAGCAGCCGGCCTCTCCTTCCGAGGAGGAGGCATGGCTTCACAGCTCACTCTGTGTGCTGCCCGGCTGTCTGTTTTCAAAATCAGCATTCTCAGCGGGTTGGGGGGTGTTTCTTTGGGGATTGCCCCAGGGAGATTGGTATATCTCCCGGCCCTCGCTAGCTCCAGCGGTGAGGGAGCTGTGGGTTCCGAACAGCCTGCCTTTGCTCCCCAGCCCGGAGGGGGTGCAGGTGATCCTTGGAGGCAAATGGGAGCAGCACCTTCTGCATTTGCATTGCAGAGGCAGAAGGCACAGCCAGAAGTGACCATCCCTTGTTTGCTGTGGGGAACAAACATTCCTACACCCAAAATAAGCATTTTTGGGAGACCTCCTGTCCCCCCACTGCCGGCATGGCTCGATTTTGGGGGAAGAAAGCGTTTGGTCGCCCACTCTGCCACTGTACTGGCAGCAGGATGCCAGGCTGTGGGAATGCTGACCTTGCCTCGGGGCCTGGGCCTGGGCTGCTTGACTTGGCTCCTTGGCCCAGGTCCACCTCCCGGCCTCCTATTGGTTTTGGGGGTTTTGCTCCCCACTTCTGGTCCTGGACCACCTTTCTGTGGGCCAGGTGTGGGGTTCCTGATCCTTTCACATTGGCCAGGGCCCCCAGGGCCTTTCTCTGGCTGCTGCTGCTGCTGCTGCTCTTTCTGATTTACAAAAAAAAAAAAAAAAAAATTGAATTAAATATAAAGGGTTGAAACAGCTGGCAGCAGCTCAAAAGGATTGAAGGGCCAAAAATCAGCCTTAGCCCAAGTTAAGGGCTGTGGCAGGACACTGTAGTAGTTGTCTCAAATTGTTTGATAACTATTGATGGACTTTTCTGTAAGAAGCTTGTTTCAGGACAAAAAGGACTTCCAGATATGCCAAAGAGGAACATCTTCACTCCATGGACTTTTCCTGAAACTCAGCTGCTTGGACTTGAATTGTCTTTGCATTGGTTTTTGTATTTTCTTATATTGTAAAATAGTTTTAGTAATATGATAGAATTGTATATTCTACAGGTGAAGAAATTCCCTCTGCATTCCACACCAGCATTTTTCTTTTTTTAATTTAACTAAATAAAGAAAGGTGAGATGTTGTAGACATTCCTTGTGAAAAATCCTTTCTGTAGGATTTTTCCTTCTAGAGCTGAGCTGCTCGGTGGCAAATGTAAACAATTATTATCTGCTGCTGTGGAATGCAACAGGTCCACCCATGATTGGTCCCCTGTAGATGTTTGGATCTAATGACCACTCACGGCAGGGCTGTTATCCTCTCTGCCGAGACAGACAGACCGTTGTTATTCATTCCTTCTATCTCTTTCTTAGCATAGCCAGCTTCTGAAGAAGCCTCTTTTCTATCATTATGTAGTATAGTTATAATGCTGTATATATATCATAATATAATAAATGAAGCCTTCTGATCATGGAATCAAGATCCTGTCTCTTCCATCCTCTAATAAACCCCTATGAACACCGACAACAATTAAACACTTGGGACCAAGGCCATCTAGCATTGCTTTGGATAGAGGTATTCTCTAGTTCTAAAACTTGATTTATAATTACATATAAAAAAATTCTGTGAACCCAAGTATGAACTACCCCCACCGCAATATACTCATTTTGCCCTAATAAGCTTTAGTCTCAGTTCATTGTCTCCTGGTGTCACTCCCCAAGGGGCTTCTGGGCCTTCTTCACTCGAGAGTGATGGATCCAGGCGTTCTGCTCTTTGATTTTGATTGCGGTGAAGGTGGTGAGAAGTACTTGCAGTGGTCCCTTCCACTATGGTTCCAAAGTCTTCTCTGTAAGAGACTTAACATATACATCATCCCCAAGCTTTCTAACTTCCTGCTCCGAGTTCCAGCCATGTGTTTCTCAGTTTCTCTGAGCTGTTTGCTTAAAGCCACCATGTAGGTGGCCAGTGTTATCACCCTAATGTGGGTGGACATTCCCTTTTGTATTCCATATGGTCTTCCATAAGGCATTTCAAAAGGACTCAGCTTTCCTTTAGCCCGAGGTTTAGTTCGAATTTGCAATAATGTCAGTGGAAAAGCTTGGGGCCAGGGTAGATTAATTTCCTGCCCCAATCTTATAATTTGCTGCTTAATCAAATGATTCATTTTCTCCACCTGGCTGCTTGATTGGGGGCGGTATGGAGTGCGAAGTTCCCAGTCGACGCCCAGGTGGCTACTAATCTGTTGCACTGCTTTGGAAATGAAATGTGATCTTCTATCTGAGGATATTGTGGCTGGAACTCTGAAGCATGGCATTATTTCTTGTAATAATAATAATAATACCCTGGTCACCCCTCGAGCTTTGACAATTCTGGTGGGAAATGTTTCTGGCCACCCTGAAAATGCATCTATCAATCCTAGTAAATACTGATACCCCCCTTTCCCTGGGAGTTCTGAAAAGTTAATTTGCCACTGCTGTCCAGGCCCATGGCCTCTCCCAGTCTGACCGAGTTTCGGTCTGGGGATATTTTTGGGGTTAGGCAAGGATCACACTGTCAGTTTACCTGAGTAATAGTGGCATATCAATTCCTGGCAATGATTCTTTTAATCGGACGTGTGTTCTAGAAAGCCTGTGAAAACTACTACTTCAAAGTTAACACTTCATCTCAATGTACTCTATCACTGGCAGCCTTGTTCATTTTGGGAAAGGAGCTACACTTTATAAAAGCTTTTAAGTAGTTTGGCCCCAGTGTGTTTTCTAGTGCTCCTCCTTCACTATTGGCTACGAAAATGGGAAGGAATTACCAGCTCTTTTTCAATGGTAGCCCACTCCTTGTGGTTGTATGTCTCTTTTGATTAGTATTATTGTATTCTGGCTTACCTTTGAGGAAAATCTGTCTATAATTACCTCACCTTTTGCTGCTTTCTTTGCCTCTCCGTCAGCCAGCTCATTCCTCCAATTCTGAGCTCACTCTCTGGTGTACCTTAATATGCTTTTTTTAGGCAGCTGAACTGCCTCCAGTAGCCGGATTGTCTCTTCTTTTTTTGTGAGATTAGCAGTCTCCTCTCCTTCCAGATGGCTCCATGTGCATACATGACTCTGAATGCATATTTTGAGTCTGTATAGATGTTTATTTTCTTTACCTTTTGCTGTTTCTAAGGCATGGGTCAATGCATTTATCCCAGCTTTCTGTGCAGAAGTACCTGTTGGTAAGGGTCTAGATTTGATTACCTCTGCAGGTGGTCACTGCATACCCTGCATGTCGGTTCCCATTGGCAACGTAGCTACTTCTGTCAGTGAACCAGGTCTCTGCATTGTCCAAAGGCTTTAAGTCTGGGTGGCTGGAGTAGGTAGCTTCAATGGTCTCCAGGCAATCGTGGTGCACTGCTTCTCCTTTCTTCTACTGAGAAAGGAAGCTGGGTTGACAATATTAGTCACCACTATCTCTACATCATCTTGCTCTACCATGATGGCCTGGTATTTCAGGAACCTCTGTGGTGAAAGCCAGTGACCACCCTTTACTTCCAGTACTGTGAGCACTGTGTGGGACACTAGCACAGTCATTTTTGTCCCAGGGTAAACTTGCGTGCCTCTTGAATATTCAGCAGGACTGCTGCTACAGCTCTGAGGCAACCTGGCCATCCTTTGGCTGTTGCATCTCGTTGCTTAGAGAAGTAAGCAACTGTCCTTCGGTATGGACCCAAGTCCTGAGCCAGTATTCTTAGGGCAATTTCTTGCATGGAAAAATAGAAAGAATGGTTTACTTACATCTGGAAGTCTCAAAGCTGGAGCTGACAGGAGGGCTGGTGAAAGGCCCGTGTGGCTTCTTTTGTCCACTGGAGATCCCTGTTTCCATTGGCAGTAAGAGGGGTCTGACAAGCAGTCCATAATTATAAACTTACAGCCGGCACTACCCTGCCATGTTTGAGAAGGTTTGAAGTTCTTTCATTGTCCTGGAATGCTCTTCCCAGGGAGATGGTAGAATCATCATCTCTGGATGTGTCTAAAAAGACTGGCCATGGCACTTGGTGCTATGGTCTGGTTGAGGTGTTAGGGCATAGGCTGGACTTGATGATCTTAGAGGTCTCTTCTAACCTCATTATTCTGTGATTCTGTGTGATTCTGGGGTTTTGGGGTTTGGCATATGGTTTCCTTGCCCTAAAGTCTGCTGCTCAGCACTCACTTCTTACCCCAGGTAGATTACTTTCTGTTTCCCTACCTATGCCCTTTTCTTTGATACTCTGTATCCTTGGAGTCCTAGGAAATTTGAAAGGCTTACCCTCTAGGCCACACATGTTGCCTTCGTCCGAGTGGCTACTAGAAGATCATCTGCACACTGCAATAGCCTTCCTTCTTCTTGTGGAGCTTGCCAGGACTCTGGATCTTTTCAAGCTGTTCTCCAATCGGAGCAGAGAATTTTGAAGCCTTCGGGCACATGGACTATGTGAGCTGTGTTTGAATGCAAAAAATTTTCTGGCTGGCTTCATGGATAGGGAGGCAAAAGAAGGCTTCTCTGATATCTAAAACACTGAACCAGGTTAGCTCAGGTGTTAAACAAGTTAGTAAAGTATATGGATTTGCTACCACAGCATATAAATTCTTCTGTTATTTTATTGACGGCCCTCAAATCCTGTACTATCCGGTATGACCCATCATTTCAATGGCTGTTAGTGTTAAGCCTAACATCTTTATACTATTTGCCTCCAAAGTAACTTTTCTCATTTGAGAATATTTAGCAAATTGAGCATGTACAAAAGCTTCTAAGTACATATGTTACTTTAAAGGTTTGCAAAAGTATGCCTTCTCACACTGGCCAGTTGTTCCCCACTTTACAACATAAATATTCTCCACAGGTATTAAAGTTTTATTTAAAACTGAATATATGGCTCCTGTATCAACTAAAATTCCACCCTTTTCTTTCTCCTGATCTCACTGTGTCCTGGGTATGCTGTATGATGCTTTTATCCCCAATTGTCTTGTTCTGTTCATGCTGAATAGTAAGTTTTGCACCTTTAAGACTTATTGCAGAAAGTGAAGGGGGAGAGAAAATGCACAGTTTTTTTTTTCCTCCAGACATTGCACTCCCCCACATTGCTCCTCCTGCACTGTTGTTGTCTGAAGACAGATGGCAGACAGAGCTCTTCTTTTGCTTTTTAGTTAGTGTTAGCTAGCTGAGGCAAAGAAGTTCCCTGGACTGTGTTTTTTTTTTTTTTTTTCCTTTTTCTTTGGACCTCTTGAAATCTGCACTGGACTGAACACCCAGGGGAGCACCGGCAGCTCACATTTTTGGCGCACCGGGCCGGGCCTGGCCTGCGACAATTCCAGCACCGGAGGGACTGATCAGAGACTGAGTGAGCTGCAACCCGGGGACGGGGTTTTCTCAGTTTGTCATCTCTTTTAGAGCGGCAAAGGGTTTCATTGTTTGATATTGTTTTAGTTTTATTGTTTAATAAACAGTTTTTTTCCACCTTTCTCCAAGGAGGTACTGTTTTTTTCCTCCCGGACCAGTTGAGGGGGGTAGGGGCCGATTTGATCTGTTTTTCCCACTGGAGCTCCTTGAGGGATTCTTCCCCAAATTTACTCTAAACCTGGACACACTGCCTCTCGCAGAGGGGTCTGTTACCTCCTAGTTCTGGATGAAATTGAACTGCAAGGAGGGGGATGGGTTCGAGTGGGTATATTTTGGAGCCTAAGTCTTCTTCCCTTTTGGGGAGGTCATCTTTATCTTTCCTCCCTTACCTTAGGAGGAGCCTTTAACAAATCATATGTACTAATTTTGCGAGCCAGTGGGTCCGAGGGTGGTCTGGTCCCATAGTCTTTTTGCCATTCTTGGTGATTTCTTAAAACAAAAACACATCAGCATACAAAACCTTATCCCGTTTACCTTCCCATTTTAAAACAGCATTAACTGCAATGAGATATTATAAATCTTTTTTATTTTCTGAGCTGCCCTTACTGGCAGCTTTGTTCCAGTGAGCCCCTCCCAAAAGGGGCTAGTTCAGGAACCTCTTTGCTCTGGTTAGTTCTCATTATCTCCTTCTCTTTATGCTATCTTGTTTCCCCCCCGCCAAGCCTCACAGTGTCTTTTCTCCATTTTTCCCTCATACATAGACATCCAGGTGGCAGGTATCAGATGTGATTCTCCACACATAAGCTTTAAGATCTCATGTTCCGAATTGGCTTGGTCAGGAACCTATAATTTACACTTAGGACACAGAACAGCAATACCAGCACCTCTCACAAACTCTGCATTGCTCAAAAGGTGCCAGCCTCTCAATGCATCAAAAACTCTCAGGAATTGCCTGCAGGCTATCTCGTTTATCACTTCGGCATTTATCACTTAACCTCTAGGGCAAGTTGTTTTAGTCTTAGCTTACTGAAGTTCTCCTGTTGCACAATCTAATTAAAGCCCTGTGTCTACTGACACTCATTTTACTGCCTTGCAAAAGGCTTGTTACAGCGGAAACTCTGATATGCTCACAAACACAGACACACACGCACGCCACCCCCCCCCTTATCTCAAATTCACTAGAGCCAGGGCTTGAATTACTGTGGGGGGGAATTCTTCAAATTCCTTTAATTCGCTTTACCATAGTTAAACATAAATCACCATACCATAGTTCCTTTGTGTAAAATGCTACTCTTGTTGCAAACAAAATCCTAAAATCTCTACAAACACCACTATACAATCCGAGAATCAATTACCACAATGCAGTGGAAGAGAATCACCACACAAAATCACTGGGAAAGGGCATATCTCTCAAAGTGACCACTTTTCTCAACACAACACAGCATACCATAATTCAGCATTTACTCACATCAGCTTTCCTTGGACACAACCAAAATAATAGCACACAGTAAAATTCCAGAGATCAAGTTCAAACATCCAGGGCAAAGAAACTCTCTGAGTTCGTATTCACAAATAAATCACTACATTTAAACACAATAAATACCGTCACTGACGTTTCTCCACTTGTTCCGCTTCTCCGCAGGGCACTTCTCTCCCTGCCCCCACAGCTTGCTGCAGCCAGCGCCTCAGGCCTCACTTGGCTGCTTCGGACACGGGTAGGACTCACCCCTGCGCCATGGGTGAACTCACTTGTCCGCTCTCTCTTTCATACACTACACACTTGTGACGGTGGTCACAGGGGTTTTTAGAGGATGGAAGAGACAGGGATCTTGATTCCATGATCAGAAGGCTTCATTTATTATATTATGATATATATATAACATTATAATTATGCTACATAGGAATAGAAAGAAAAGGAGCTTCTTCAGAAGCTGGCTAAGCTAAGAATAGAATAGAAAGAATAATAACAAAGATCTGTCTCTTGGCAGAGAGCAAGAGCAGCCCTGCCGTGAGTGGTCAGTAGATCCAAACATCCACAGGGGACCAATCACGGATCCACCTGTTGCATTCCACAGCAGCAGATAACCATTGTTTACATTTGTTGCTGAAACTGCTCAGCTCCAGCAGGAAAAATCCTAAGAAAGGATTTTTCGCAAAAGGTGTCTGCGACACACACTCACACAATTACAGACACATTGACATTAACCACACAATGCATTAACCATACAATGATACAGTGTCCGGACACCACACACACACACACACACACACACACACACACACACACACAAATACACATGGGTTCACTCGACCCACCCCCAGAGTCACTAGAGGCTTGCTCTATCAGAACAATGAACCCCCGTCTCTAATCAGCTGGTCCGTCAGCTGCACCCAGACGTCTCTGAGTGATTTACTTCCTAATTCTCTCTTTTCCCCCGGGGGCCCCTCAATACATAATACATACCGTATCCTCCTCTGCACGCCAGTAGGCACACTGAGGCGAGTGGAGCCCCACCAGGAAAATCCTGGGGAGCGCCTTGGAGGTCCGTCTATCCCCTCTGCCCCTGCGGGGACAGAGAACTCCCGGGTGGCTCGCCATAATGTTTTGCGGAGAAAAGAAGAGAATTAGACAACTTTTACAAAGTTATATAGAACCGGTATGTGTTTATTGCAGCGTTGGATGCATGCATACCTCAAAGGTACTAAAAGGGCATGCGTACCTCCGAGAACTTCAGGTCTCCTTTCATCTCTCTTCCAAATACATATGCATACAGTTTCACAATAGGCTGATACATATTCATTTTTATGGACTTTGTGTGACATTTGCCGCTAGTTCTTCTTTATCAAAAGGAATTCCTAGGTCAGGTTGTCCTGGCCTTGTTTTAGTCTCTGTTTTTCTTTATCAATCTCTTCATTATCTCTGTCCTGCAGTTTTCCCTTCAGCTTTGGCTTACAGACTTTTCACCTTTTTAGACTTTTAACCTAATTCAAAATGGATTTCTACTCTGGGGGATTTTTCACTCTGTCTCAGGGGTCAGTGGGGTTCACCAGGTCCAACCCCCCTGCTTAAACCAGGATACCCTGAGCCTCTTGCTCAGGATTATATCTGGGTGTACTTTTAATGTCTTCAAAGATACAGACTCGACAATCTTTCTGGACAGTCTGTGCCGTGGTTCAGTCACCCTCACAGTAAAAAATCATTTGGTGATGTTCAGAGGCAATCTCCTGTATTTCAGTGTGCACCCACTGCCTCTTGTCTTTTCACTGAGCATCATTGAAAACACACTGGTTCCCTCCTCTTTGCACTATTCCTTCTGGTATGTATGTGTGCTGCCATGTAGATAAATGTCAAAAACCTCCCTGAAGCCCAGGTAGACAATATTCCCTTCATCTACTAGGCAAGTTGATTCATCAGAGGAGTTTAAAAAAGTTGTCAAGCATGAAGTTCCCCTGGTAAATCCATGCTGGCTACATTATTTTGTCCTCCTTCATGTGCCTGGCAATGCTTTTCAGGAATAGCTGCTCCATCAACTTCCTGGGGATAAAAATGAGGCTGGCTGGCTTGTACTTTTCCGAGTCCTCCTAGTTGCCTTTTTTGAAGATGGGTGACATTTGCTTTCATCCAGTCTTTGGCCACTTTCCTCAGTCACCATGATCCATCAAACATGATTAGGAGTGGCCTCAGAATGACATCTCCTAACACCCTTGAGACCTGTGGATCCATCTCAACAGGGCCTGTGGACTTCATGGAATACGTACCATTTCAATGACTATGCCCATAAAAGTTTGCATGGGATAACAGGACATACTAACAGGTACCTTAAGAGTGAGTGCAAAGCTATAGAAGCAATCCAAAAGGACAAAGACTAGAGTCCCCTTTTAAGACAAAGCATCCTATCATGGAGCTGAACAGCTTTAGATCTAGGGAAGTTTCCCCTCTGAAAGGATGCAGAAGACATTCTTTTACCTTATCCAGTAATAAAATATATTGACCATTCACTTACAATACAAAAAATTAAATTATTTCCAAAATTGTTGCCTCCTAACTAGACAATAATGTACTGGCTGGGTATTCCCCTAACAGATGAGAGCACCTTCTTGATGTCTCTTATGCATACAGACTATCTGAATAAGGTTGTTTGAGTGGGGATTACTGGTCTTTGAACTTTCTGATGAATTTGGAATATTTACTGAAGCAAGGACCTGAAGATGAAAACTTCATTTCCCATCAGTACACTTTAACATCCATGGCTGTAATGCCATTGTTTCTCACCAACTGAGTCAAGAATTTATGACTACAAAGTGGATCAGTTCCAAAAGGAAAGATAAAGGCTGGATAATATTCTCTCTTGGTAAAAATATCTCAAATGAAGTGACCAAATTCTAATCACTCACTGGCCTAAAACTTCAAGGAGGGGGAGATGGACCAGGTTTCCTTCCACTGCCGTTCTCTTTGTCACCTCAGGGTTTAAAAGGGGTATGCAGACATTCAAAAAGATAACTCTACTGAGTTCATAAAATTTAGTCTTAAAAAATAACTTTTTAGCAGCTGAAATGAAAATACAAAATAAAATGCAATTAATTCCATGGAAGATTGAAATTATTATTTCTTAATTTGCAATTGAGGATGTATATTGTGTAGGTTTGTCTTGTGTTGTTCTACAGGTTTTCTAACTGCCACACCTTTCCGCATGAATGGACTGACCTTTCCTAAATACTCTCATATGGAGGAACATGTTCACACATCGCACCCATACATTGCCATGTAACACTACTAGTAATGCTTTCACAACCTTTTCTTCATCATTAGGTATTTTGGTGAAGTGAATGATTAGAACATAAGCAAGGGCATTTGTTCAAGATGCTCCAGAAAGAGTTGTGGTCTGTTCTCTTCTTTGCTGCCTATGTTAGCAAGAAATGAAAGATTACTAGGAAAACTGTTACTTATAGTCTAAATTTGTAAATGATGTTTGGAACATCCTATTAAATGAAGTCGCATTTTGGATGCTCTTTTAAAATATGGCATCTTAAGGGAAAGATCTGCCTTTAAGTAGTTGAATGTTCGGGTCTAAAAGTAGCACCTTCTATGTAGCCATGCTCTTAGTTGCCAGTGTCATCTTGAATCCAAACACTCTCCCGCAAGGGACCGCAGGTTCTGTAGTCAACTAAGGGGGAAAAAACGGTCCATCCATGCTTCCTGATTTGAAATATAAAGGTATGGTGTTCCTAAACGATTCTCTGCAGTTGAACACTACTTGTCTTTGCCGTGTTTCTTCAACTCACTTTCAAGTCATTCATGCATTAGGTATTGTGAGAATTGCTTGGTTTCAAGATGATTAAAAAGGGTATGAGAATACTTTTGTGCCTCTGGTATAAGGATACTTTTCAAATCCATAAAAACTTCCTGCAAATGCAAGAACATGCATCCTGTATTGTCCTAGGGTTACAATATAAAAATGTATTCTGTTCCCATCCTCAAGAACTGCTGAAACCAGGAGGGGCATTGTTTTTTCCTTATCTCCTGTTAATGGGCCCATCAATGTCTTGCCACGTGACTCAGAGATTACTCCCTCCAGGAGCCATTTCTGTTTAATGGGTAATCAAGGACCCACCCCATGACTCAGAAAGATATCAGCGCATTGCGAGATGCTCCACCCGGGAGGAGGGATAAAGGATTACTTTTCCATCCTTTCAGGCTTTTCACAGCAGTTTTTGAAAATGTTAAGTTCTCTCTGGATGCCAAGGACGACATAGTGGTGTTGTTAGTTCCTCTTTGTCTTCTCTGCACAGCCTGCAACATGCTTAGAAACAAAGCACTACATGGTATGGTGCAGTGTTTTCTTGAGGAAGAGGAAAGGAGAAGCAAAGCAACAGCATCCGTGTCCGCACAGAATGCCACAGAGGGGGAGAACCTGAAAGCAAAACAGCATCTGTGTCTACGCAGGCTGTCACAGCGGAGGAAGGAACCAAACGTGAAACAACAGCACCATGTCTATGCAGACTGTCACAGAGGAGGAAGGAACCAAAAGCATAGTCAACATCTTCACACACACCATTACCAAACCAGAACAGCCTGAACCAGTAGCAGTTGCCCCCATTGAGAAGAAGAAATCAAAGAGCAAATCAGTCTGCATAGTGACTGATGAGGATGTGGCAGGACCCTCACACCCAGTGGAAGTGACAGACCCTGAAACATCACTCGCTCTCTATCCCTGGGTGAGCTGCATGACCTGCGGAGGGAATTCACCCGACAGACGAATGAGTCCGTCCTGACCTGGCTGCTCCCATCTGGGATGCTGCAACCAATGACACCATTCTGGATGGAAGTGAGGCAAGGCAACTGGGATCGCTGTCCTGGGATGTGGTCATTGACCAAGGGATCGGGAGAAACCCAAGAAACTCTCAGCCTCAGGTGGCGACTGCTGATGAATGTGAGGGACAGATACCTTTGTAAAGAAAACCTCCAGGTATGCCAAGGAAAATGGAGCACAATGGAACAAGGTATCTGATACCTGAGGGAACTGGCTGTGCTAGAGATAATTTTCTCAGAAGACAAGAGATTTCATAAAAGCCCAGATTGTGTCCAGTGCACATGGCAAATGTGATTGAGATTTGCACAGCTTGGACCAGAGATATACTCCCTCTACCTGGCACCACTATAATGGAGGGAAGGCGAGGACAGGATGGGCATCTTGGCCAATAAGCTAAGAATTTACGAGGACACTGTCACCGCCCCATTTCATCCCCATGTCTTGTCCGTGGAAACAAGGTTAGCTGAGCAAGTCTGGAGCTTGATTGAAAAGGACCATCAGAAACTAAAAAAGGAACTTAAGGAAGAAGTCTACCACATCTGACCAGAACCAACAAGAGTCTCTGCCATTAGGGGCTGGCGTCGCCCAGCCGAGGAGAGAGGAGGTAACCTCTGGTTTTTCCTTCAGGAGCATGGAGAAGACATGAGGAAGTGGGATGGAAAACTCACCTCCTCCTTAGCAGCCTGGGTATGTGAACTGAAAAGAGGATTACCTAACACAAGAAGCTCATCTAGAGTCAATGCTGCTCCAGTCTCTCGCACACAGAATTCCAGACAATCTAGGATTGATGATATGACTGATCCTCTTGAAGGAACCTCAGGAACCTATTGACAGGAAGAGAGCAATGTGTGCCATGTCCAGGAATAGGCATGGCCTGCCTCTAGCCAGGTAGAGGACAGGGACAATCGGATCTATTGGACCATGTGGATCCAGTGGCCTGGCACATCTGACCCTCAAAAATATACGGCTTTGGTTGACACTGGTTCCCAATGTACCCTGATACCATCAAGGTAGGTAGGAGCAGAATCCATTTCTATTTCTGGGTAACAGGAGGATCCCAGCAGCTGACTGCCGAAGGGAGTTTAACTGGGAACGGGTGGCAGAAAGACCCCATCGTGACTGGCCCAGAGGCCCCACGCATCCTTGGCCTAGACTATCTCAGAATGGTGTGACGGTGTTCACAGGGGTTTTTCAGGTGAGGGAAGAGATGAGAATGTTGACTCTATGTTCAGAAGGCTTGATTTATTATTTTATGATATACATTACATTAAAACTATACTAAAAAGAACAGAAGGAAAAGTTTCATCTCAGAAGGCTAGCTAAGCTAAGAATAGAAAGGAATGAATAATAAAGGTTTGTGTCTCAGACACAGAGTCCAAGCTAACTGGGCTGTGATTGGCCATTAATTATAAACATCCAAGATGGGCCAATCACAGATGCACCTGTTGCATTCCACAGCAGCAGATAACCATTGTTTACATTTTGTTCCTGAAGCCTCTCAGCTTCTCAGCAGGAAAAAATCTTAAGGAAAGATTTTTAATGAAAAGATGTCTGCGACAGAATGGATATTTCAAAGATCCAAAAGGACATCGTTGGGTTTTTGGGATAGCTGCTGCAGAGACAGAAGACATCAGAAAACTGAATACCTTGCCTGGTCTCTCAGACAACCCCTCTGCTGTGGGACTGCTGAGAGTTGAAGAAGAACGGGTACCAACAGGAACAGTACACCGTCGGTAATATCGTAGCAACAGAGACTCTGTGATTCCCATGCATGAGATGATTTGTAAACTGGAGAGCCAAGGAGTGGTCAGCAAGGCTCGTTCACCTTTCAACAGCCCTATGTGGCCAGTGCGTAAGTCCAGTGGAGAATGGAAACTGACGGTAGATTACTGTGGCCTGAATGAGGTTCACACCACCACTGAGTGCTGCCATGCCAGACATGTTGGAGCTTCAGTACGAGCTGGAGTCCAAAGCAGCAAAGTGGTACGCGGCCATGGATATCGCCAATGCCTTCTTCTCCCATTCCTTTGGCAGTAGAATGCAGGCCTCAGTTAGCCTTCACCTGGAGGGGGAGTGCGGTACACCTGGAACTGACTCCCCCAGGGGTGGAAGCATGGTCCCACCATCTGCCACGGACTGATCCAGACCGCACTGGAAAAAGGCGAGGCTCCCAACATCTACAGCATAATGATGACATCATTGTATGGGAGAGCACAGCAGGGGAAGTCTTTGAAAAAGGAAAGATTATCCAGATTCTGCTGAAAGCTGGTTTTTGCCATTAAGCAAAGTAAGGTTAAGGGATCAGCTCAAGAAATCCAGTTTCTAGGGTCAAGCGGCAGGATGGATGTCGTCAGATCCCGACAGAGGTAATCAACAAGATCACTGCTATGTCTCCACCTACCAACAAGCAGGAAACACAAGCTTTCCTAGGTGCCGTAGGCTTTTGGAGAATGCACATTCCCGAGTACAGCCAGATTGTGAGCATTGCTGGTCACCTGCAAGAAGAACATTTTCCACTGGGGTCCTAAACAGCAACAAGCCTTCACTCAGATCAAGCAGGAAATCGCTCATGCAGTTGCCCTTGGCCCAGTCAGGATCGGACCAGAGGTGAAGAATGTGCTCCACTCTGTGCCTGGGAACCACGGTCTGTCCTGGAGCCTTTGGCAGAAGGTGCCTGGTGAGACTTGGGGTCGACCACTGAGATTCTGGAGACGGAGCTACAAAGGCTCTGAAGCACTCCCACAGAGAAGGAAATCTTGGCTGCTTATGAAGGAGTTCGAGCTGCCTCAGAAGTAATTGGCACCGAAACGCAGCTGCTTCTGGCACCCTGGCTACCAGTGCTGGGGTGGATGTTTAAAGGAAAGGTTCCTTCCACACATCACGCCACCAATACCACATGGAGCAAATGGATTGCCCTCATCACTCAGCATGCCCGTATTAGAAATCCCAATCGAAACCCTGGGATTCTGGAAATTAGAACAAACTGGGCTGAAAGGGAGACTTTTGGATTATCTTCTGAAGAAGAGGATCAAGTGGCATGTGCTGAGGAAGCCCCACCATATAATGAGCTACCGGAGCCTGACAGACAATATGCCCTCTTCACTAATGGTTCCTGCTGAATTGTAGGCACTAACTGGAAATGGAAAGCTGCAGTATAGAGCCCCCCACAATGAGTTGCACAAGCTACCGAGGGACAAGGTGGATCAAGTCAGGCTGCAGAGCGTAAAGCTGTCCAGCTGGCTTGGATATTGCCGAACAAGAGTAGTGGCTGAGGCTCTATCTCTACACCGACTCATGGATGGTAGCTAATGCTCTGTGGGGATGGCTGAATCGCTGGAAAAAGGCCAACTGGCAGCATAGAGGGAAACCCATCTGGGCCGCCGAGATCTGGCAGGACATTGCCTCCCGAGTAGAGAAGCTGACCGTGAAGATTCGACACGTGGATGCACACACACCCAAGAATCGGGCTAATGAAGAGCATCACAATAACGAACAGGTGGACCAAGTTGCCAAGGTGAAAGTATCACAGGTGAATCTAGACTGGCAGCACAAGGGAGAATCATTCCTAGCTTGTTGGGCCCATGATGCCTCTGGTCATCAGATGCAACATACCGATGGCCCGTGAGCGAGTGGTGGACCTTACTATGGACAACATCTCACAGGTCATCCACAACTGCGAGACCTGTGCTGCAATTGAACAGGCCAAGCGGGTGAAGCCTCTGAGGTACAGTGGGCGATGGTTGAAGTACAGGTATGGGGAAGCCTAGCAAATTGACTGCATCACGCTTCCCCAAAGCCGCCAAGGCAAGCACTACATGCTGACCATGGTAGAGGCTACCACAGAATGGTTGGAAACCTACCCCGTGCTTCACGCTACTGCCCAGAACACCATCTTGGGCCTAGAAAAGCAAATCCTGTGGAGACATGGCACCCCTGAGAGAATTGAGTGGGACAATGGAACCCATTTCAAGAACAACCCTATAAACACCTGCGCCAGAGACATGGTATGGAATGGATTTACCATATCCCTTATCATGCACACCTGCCGGGAAAGTTGAACGATGCAACGGACTACTTAAGACTACCCTGAAGGCACTTGGCGCAGGAACCTTCAGGAACTGGGAAATGAACTTAGCAAAAGCCACCTGGATGGTCAACACCCGAGGATCTATCAGTCCTGCTCCTGCCCAGTCTGAACCCCTGCACACAGGGGATGGAGACAAAGTTCCTGTAATACACGTGAAAGGTATTTTGGGAAAGACTGTTTGCATTAATCCCACTGCAGGCAGAGGCAAACCCATCCGTGGGATTGTTTTTGCTCTAGGACCTGGTTACACTTGGTGGGTAATGCAGAAGGACGGGGAAACCCGTTGTGTACCACAAGGAGACCTAATTTTAAGCTAGAACTGAGTGTAATGTTTCATTCTCTATTTTATATACATATATGTATGTATGTATATACACATATATATGCATATATGTAAGAGGATATTGGTTTGGGTATAGATGGTAATAGAATAAGGGGTGGATTATGTCCTAGGTTACAATATAAAAATGTATTCTGTTCCCATCCTCAAGAGCTGCTGAAACCAGGAGAGGCATCGTTTTTTCCTTATCTCCTGTTAATAGGCCCATCAATGTCTTGCCACATGACTCAGAGATAACACTCTCCAGGAGCCAGTTCTGTTTAACAGGTGATCAAGGACACACCCCATGACTCAGAATGACATCAGCCCATTGCGAGATGCTCCGCCCAGGGGGGGCGGAACAAAGCATCCCCACCTGGATATAATCTGGGTTTTGGGACACCACAAGCAGTCTTTCCACCGGATTCTCAGAAGAACTGCCACCCTTACCCACTGGTTTTCCAGAGGACAAGAGCTACCAGATGGTTTCTACAGGATCACCACTTCAACAAGACATTGCATCTGGACTGCTGCCACCACCCTAACGCGCAGGGTGTCAGGTTGTATTCTGTCAGTGGTTTTTCTTTTGTATTATTGCATGTATTTGGGTTTTTCCCCTTTTCCTAATAAATTGTTTTTCTGACTTAGAGTCTTGCTGTGGTGCTGGATTTCTTCAGCCCGACTAGCTCCTGACACCAACAGTTAGAGTGGGCCACCCCCAGAAAGCTGTCGAATCCGGGGTGCAGCTGTAGGGCACAGGTGGACTGCGTTGGGGATAGGACTGCGCCAAGGGCAGGGACAAGGAACAGAGAGAGGTCTTCTGTATGTTTTCACAAGGAGTTTATTCCCTGGAGGGTCAGGGACAGAAAGACACTGACTCAAAGGCATACATCAACTTATAAATGGGGAGAGGTCCCAGGGGAGGATACAATCTTTAACCAACCGGGAGAAACTGGGGGTGGACCACAAGGTGGGGAATACAATGTTTAAACCAATAGGGGACTACAGGGGAGGAGAATAATTTAAACAAACCAATGGAGTTTTGAAGGATATAAAATAGATAGGGAAGTTTCTAGAGAAAGGGGCAGGCTTGGGGAGGGATTGACATTCAGTGGGAGGAGGAACAGGGAACAAAAGGGCAGGTCATTAGGGAGATGGACAACTGGGGCAAAAACCAACAACACAGGGGGGAAAGGAACAATCCATTAATAATAAAATATGCTAAAACAGCACAAAACAGGAAGTATTATAAAACTGACTACTAGAACTGCATTACAATCAAAAACACACACTGCAACATAGTCTCTCACTGGTTTTGCTTTCAAACCAGAAGAGGTGCCAACCTAAAAATTTTCAAACTTAAAAGTTAACTGGCTGCAGTTTTGATTTCCTTCTTAAATATATCACCAAGGCGCTACCAGCTTCTCTAATTGTCTTAGCAGCATGTCTGTTCTTAGTGCCAAGCAGGGATTCACTTTGCCAGGCATGGAGGAAGCTTCTAGGAGCTTTTCACAAAAATTCACTTTTGTGGCTGGCTTCTTCCCTCCCCACCAAAAACCAAGCCATGCAAAACCAACACCTTAACTAATCCGTAGTACTTAGTAAGCATCCAATAAATTCTTTAAACGATACTTTACATTTTTTACTAAATGCACTGAAAAGAAATGGATCAATAACATTGATCAAAATAGTTCCAGTTCACTAGAATATTGGGTCATGCAACTCTGGTTTACATAACCATATTTTGTACAATACACAGAAGCTTTTTTCACCTCTAAAGAAATGTTTCCTGATGGTTTGGATCAGAAGATCCAGTATTGCCATCCTGAGATTTTTGTTTGGAAGGCCATAAGCTGTGGTCAGTGTTTTGGGTGTATTCTTTGTTGTGCCTTACATATATTTTGGATAGAAAGCCAGTATAGATGATGTCCTTGCTGCAGTAGCCATGCTAAATAAGGCAGAGTGTCTGGCTGATGTACTGGGGCAGTAGACTATCCATCACTTGCCCAGGGCGGTGAGGATCCCTAAAGGAATATGTCGCAGACACCTTTTGTGAAAAATCCTTTCTTAGGATTTTTCCTGCTGGAGCTGAGAAGTTTCAGCAACAAATGTAAACAATTATTATCTGCTGCTGTGGAATGCAACAGGTCCATCCATGATTGGTCTTCTGTGGATGTTTGGATTTATTGACCTGTCATGGCAGAGCTGGCTCTGGCTCTCTGTTGGAGCCAGCTGCCTTGTTATCATTTTTTCTATTCTATTCTTAGCTTAGCCAGCTTCTGAAGAAACCTTTTCTTTTCTATTTCTTTTTAGTATAGTCATAATGTTATATATATATCATAAAATAATAAATCAAGCCTTCTGATCATGGAGTCAAGATTCTCGTCTCTTCCTTCACCTGAAAACCCCTGTGACCACGGTCACAGGATATAATACTGGCTATACTCTGGGAGTTTTACAGAGAGAAAGATCCTCATAGCTCTAATGATTTGTCTCCTGGAGTTCTGAAGAATATGTTGTAAAGAAGAAGGCTACTGTCTTTTCCAACAATTCAAGAGGATCATTTAACTTCTTGTCTGAGAATGAAAGAAATATTAGTAGTAATTAGTTCTTTTTCTCTGTCTGTGCATCACTGAGTTTGGGTAGGTTATATTTTATTTCTTTTTTTTCTTTAAATATTACATCGTAAGGTGTTCCAAATTCCCAAATTCTGCTTCACTTTATTTTGTAGGCCAGACTGGTTCATCTTCTCTCTGCTGTATTATTGCAGATCATATGTGAATGGATTTTTTTTTTCATTTTGTGCATTTTTACATTTAAGCTGTATGAACAGAACACTTTATTTATCATTATTTTACCAGTTTGCAAGGAAATATAGAATTTTGAAGACAGGTGACGCAACTCCACTTGTGGTTTTCAATGGAAGAGAAAAATTACAATGTCCTACATTCACAGCATTGTTTACAGTAATATTGCAGCTAGTTTCCAGCAACTTAGGTCAGGTTCTGGAAGCAGGCCCCCATGATAGCATAGAAGTCTAAAAAGTTTCAGTTTGGCGGCTTTTCTTGAAAAATAGCTAATATGTCTCAATGTTGTGCTGAATCTTGTTGTACAGAGACTTCTTTTGACGTCTGAACTCCTTGCTGGACTTCTGTATCTCAGAATCAGCTACAGTATACCTGTGTTTCCTTATAGCTTTAAGAATTTGGTACTACTCTATAAAAGCAAGAAAAGATTGCCATATTAATACAAGATAAAGAATATGTTAGGAAAGCAGTTAATGGACTGCTTTTTTATACAAATTGGAGCAGAGATTTAGTTGTTTGATGGGGTGTTTTTTTGCTTCTCAATAGAATTTTAGAAGTGGTAGGGTAAAAAAGTGTGGATTTTTACAGGTTTACCTTAAAAGAAGTATTACAGGGGAAACTGTTGAAAAGAATTAATCCAGAACTCTATGCCTTTCATACAGAGTTTCAGAAGCGAAAAGCAAGAGGAGAGAGTGCAGACAAGATGATTGAATAGAATGAATTCAAAATAGCATTCTTTTCTCTCGGAATTACAGCTCTAAACCTCGGGGTATTAATAGGAAATACATCACAATCTCTAAGATTTAAAAATGGACGATGAAGTTTTATATCCAGTAAAGTGTAAGGCTTCACATTTTAATCTGATTTGCATTTTGATGAAAGCCTGGAATCTTTTGCAATTGGCCAGATAACAAGGGATTTAGAACAGTAAGTATGCAAGTAATCTTTTCGACCCTTCATCTCCCTTCTTATGACAATGAATACATTTATTATACTCCTATTTTTATTCCATCAGGGGATTTGATCATACAAATGTCTAGTCATTCTTTTCTTGTTTTCAACCACTCAAAGAGCATTAATCAAAACTATTCAGAAGTTCTTGATCTGCAACAGTGACAAGCACTAGACTGGTAAGAGTCAGTGGGCATCAGCAGATCCCCTATGACAGCACATGGCGGGCTATTCTGGCAGGACTGATGTTTGAGGGGCTTGAATTCTATGAAATATAACATTCAAGGGATGGGAAAAATGGAAACAGATTCTGAACTTTCAACCCAACACATGAACAAGTAATAAGGCAGGTAATTTTCTGTGGAAATTTCTTTAGCCCCAGTGTTGTGGTTGATGATTACTCTTCCTACCTCCTTTGGCCAGCTACCAGCGCAGACACCTTACTCCGCTTATGGACAGAAAACCAGAAGAAGTGATTTTGGAACAAAACACCTATCAGGGCCTTAGAGTGTTTTTTGCTCCAAAATGTTTCAAGGCAGGTAGGGAAACAATTCCATTTTCGAGAGTGTGTTGAGAAGACAAGGTTGAAAGTTAAAAAACATGGGTTATGTTTCTATATATGTTACTGATTTTGCTTATTATCTTAGTCATGTAATATATATACATATTTTGTGGGGTTTTTTTCTTTTTTGCTTTTTTTTTTTTAATGCATCCTTGAGATAAAAGCATAACACAGAAATGTACTGTACTTTTGAGATGCCTCATGCTAAAAAACTTGTATCTACTGCTAAGGCCCATTGGCCAATTCCTGCTTCATTTCTGAGAAGCTATAAAATTCCCATCTGTATTTTAGTTCTAACGATCTGTTGTTATGGTGGAGATGCAAATTAAGAACAACCATTTTTTAATCTGTAGGGTCTGTAGGGATGTATTTACCATTTTGTAGCTGCCTTTTCAGTTTCTGAACCATTAATGAAAAAAAGGAGAAGTATCTATACTGTTTTCAACCTGTAGACCATCCACTACTGTCCACGTGCTCAGATTCAAAGCCAAACAATCCTGTCTGGCCTCATTGGGAGGAATTATTTACATTCAAAATACTAGACTAGTATTTGATTTCCACCAGCAGAGTCCATTGGATAGCTTCTATCATCTGCATTTCAGTATTTAATCCTCTTGTATGTTTACTGTGCAAAGCTCTTTCAGAATGATGGTGTGCCCACTGTCTCACCAGCTGTGATGTTTGCACCAAGTCTCCCACGGAAAGGAGCTGTAAAAAAGGCAAGCCAGGGCAGTGATTTCTGTTGCTCCCCTGCAATACCTACAAATCAAAGCTATTTAGCCTAATTTAAGACTGAAAAAGAACATGCCTTCAAAGGATTCAAAAAATCATCATTCAGTATTGCAGTTCAGTATTCAGAACTAGAGCAAAACCCACAGGCTGAGAATTAGGGTTGTTTAGCCTGGTGAGGAGAAGGTTGCATGGAGACCTCACAACACCTTCCAGTATCTGAAGGGAAGCAGGAGAAGGACTCTTCATTAGGAACTATGGAGACAGGACAATGGGCAATGGCTTCAAAGTGAAAGAAGGCAGGTTGAAATTAGATACTAGGAAGAAATTCTTCCCTGTGAGGGTGGTAAGGCACTGGCACAGCTTGCCCAGAGAAGTTATGGACACCCCAACCTGGTGTTCAAGGCCAGGCTGGATGGGGCTCTGAGCAACCTGGGCAAGTAAAAGGTGTCCCTGCCCATGTCAGAGGGTTGGAACTAGATGGCCTTCAACCCCGGCCATTCTATGATCCTGTGATTCTGCTGTGGTAGCATTCAGGATGGAGCGTGTTCTGCATGTTGGCCATTTCCAATACACCATTGGTTCCAGGTGCCATACACTAGCTTGCTACCTGAAAATTCTGTCAGAATGAAGAACATCTCTATATATATTATACACATAATAAATAAACAAATGGGTTTGCACATTTGTCCACTAAGTTGTTGATGAGATTGCTGTGAGGTTTCATTTGGTTTTCTCGTTTGCTCATGAGGCCGATGGTCCTTGTGTCAGCTGCCTCAAAGGCAGCATGTGCCTCCTCCTCCTCCCTCCTCCCTCTTTCAATTTCTTTCTGTCAACAATTTAATGTTGTTTTCCCTTTCATACCTGAAAATCCCTGCATGCTTCTGGGTTTTCTCCCTTTTCATACAGATCTTCTTCCACCCTTGACAATCCATAGTTTTCATAACATAAGGGCATGCTTGCAGGCATAAAAGATTTTGATTCCTTATTATATCTATGGGAATTTAATTAATAGCTTCATGCCTTTTCATAGAAACAGTAGGGAATTGATAGCTTGTTCCCTGAAGTACATTAGGAAGAGAATGAAACATTAATCACGTGGAGTGGAAAAGTTGCTATCTATTTTCTTCCAAGAACTACCCCAAAAGATGCAGGGGGTGATGAAGCCTGACTAGATGAGTTCCCCTTCTAATGGAAGGAAACAACCATGCCACTTCATACAAGTCAGTCCTATAGAAGAGAGAAATTCACTTCTGGGAACATTTCAGGATTTGAATGCAGAGTCACACTCATCTTTTGTTTCTTTGTTGTCTGCTTGGCATGGAACACACTGCTTTGAAGAGGGAAGTGCCTAACAGACATTCCACTTTACAAACACATATGCTTCCCCCTTCTTCTGAGACCTCAGCACAGAGCCCTTATTGTCATGGTACTTCAAGGTAAGAAGGAGCAGGCAGAGAGCACTGCGATCTGACAGTGGTTTGCAGGCTGTATAGGAAAGAGGACTGACCCTTGAATGTGGTGCAAATACAAATTTCCACCAGTTTCAGGGGTACACTCCAGCCAAGCTTGTTGTCCTGGCACATTTTCTCTCTATGAAATGCTTTCCGGTATGATACAGACTACAAGAGACGCAGAATACGGGGCTATGTAGTGCTGAGAATGTAAGTGCCTGACCTGAGCGTCTTTTGGCAGCAGCAGTGCGCTAGAGCCCTTGGCTGCTGCCACAATGATCTGTGTGAGAAATAGATGCCTATTCCCCTCCGGGAGAGTAAAAGCAGGACTGGTTACAAGAGTCAAAGAACGAAACCACTGAGCACTGGGCTGGTGGCTGCAGCATACCGGCTGTAAAAGGAGCATGGCTGTTACTGGCTTACCAACAAAACTCGCGGTGGCAGTGGTAAGGAATAAAGTTCAGTGAGAGCTATTTGTGCTGCTACCTATGCCTCTTCCAATCCTTCTGTGGAAACAACTGTGCCTACCTTTAGGTTCCGAGATCCAGAGAACACAATGGTAGTTGCAGTGGAGAAGGGAAGGACAGAGTGCACTGGTGAGTTTGATGTGGCTTACGTGGGGCAGGAGGAAGGTGCAGCCCAAGGCTTGCTCTTATTTCTAGAGCCTTCTTCTACGCAAACAGCTGCTGGACGTTTGCAACAAAGATGTGAGAGTGAAAAAGTGACGTCAGCTCTATCTGGGAAAGAAGATACAGAGCATTGTGCGCAGTTTAAAAGCTGTTTAGAAAAAAAAAAAAAAGGAGGTATTTTGAGAACATCTTCTGTCTTGACACTTCCATCTGTGTGACCTCTAGCTGCTTGGACAAAGCCACAATGAAAGAATGTGAAAATATTTGCACTGCCAATGTCAGTTTGCACAGGAAAGAGGGTAGGTTGGCAAATGCCTTCTGTCCTGGCACATCTGTCAGTCAGAAGTGCAGCTGAAAACACTTGGCTGTAACAATAGTCTCTGCCACTTTGAATGTGCTGATGCTATATATATATGTATATATATCGTTGAGAAGGAACTTGTGAATCGCTAGTATGTTTCGTTTAGTTGACAGACTGTCCTAGGGTGACGTTATGATGCTTGTATCCCCATTTATGTGTTCTGTTAATGTTGGATATTATGTTCTGTACCTTTAAGACTGGCCCTGAAGAGTGAATGTTTTGTTTTGGTTTCCTTATCAGCCTGGCGGCACACAGAGGCTGTGGCTTTTGCTTTTGCTGCTTTTACTTTTCGCTCGCTCTCTCGCTCACTCTTGCTTGCTTCGCTCCTGCTTGCTTTTGCTCCTAGCTAGCTTAGCTAAACAGTCCAAATTGCTTCCTGGACTGTTTCTCCTCTCTTTTTTTTTCGACCATCCCGAACCAGCTCCAGACTGGGACCTGGGAACACCGAGAGTACACCTTGTGGCTGCAGCAGCTGCCCCAGCACCGGAGGGACTGAGAACAGAGCGACCACCCCCCCGAGAGAGACTTTCTGAATTTGTCATCTTTTTCAGAGTGGTGTCATCCGGTATTGTTCATTTTGTGTGCTGGGGGGTGCTGTGCCTGTTAAATAAACAGGTTCTTTCCACTTCTCTCCGAGGAATTCTTCCCGAACCGGTTGGGGGGAGGGGCCGTGTGGGTTTGTTTTCTGGAGAGGCCCTCCTTTGGAAATTCTCTACCAAATTTGCCCTAAACCAGTACACAGACTGCAAAGGGGCTGTTATGGCCAGCACTGCCTTTTTGTTGTAGGACTTTTTCTTTGAGAGCAGCCGCTGGACATTTGAAGTGGTTTGGGATCTTCAAGAGTTAGAGTGCAAGATGGTACATAGATCTTGATGGAAAGTGCATATCTCCAGGGAGCTGGATGCAGTTCAGTGGGTGCGAGTTACATGTTGAGCAGCTGATGGCACAGAAAACGTTCTAAAATGAAGAGGCCGTGCTGCAATTGCCTTTTATTTTAAAGCTTATAAACTGTGCAGCCAACAATGAAATGATTCCTCTTCCTTCTCTGCTACATTCAGGATCCCATTCTGTCAGTGCCCAAGAACCAGGATCCACAGTGGAGCTCTTGCCCCCACACTGCTTCCACACGAACGGGACTGGGCTAGAAAAGTGTTTGTCTTTTTCCTGGGCACTGTCAGCGCTCATCTAAATAACCACACCACAGCATTGTCAACTCACAAAACAAGGACATGCACCGAGCCCACCTCGAAACCACCCCCAGAACACAGCCAAGTCAGAAATGTCCCTGCTCTCCAATCAACCGTGTCGGGACAAAAAAATTTCACCAATCTTCTCCTTCCAAGTGGATACTCTTCTTTGCCCCACACTCAAAGGCCAACACCAGCTCTTCTGCCCTAACAAAATTTTTCTCTCTCATAGAGTCTGGTAACAAACTTGAAAACATCGGCCAAGCTCTCAACAGAGTTTGCAAAACTGTCAGTGGAGAAAGCTCTTTGCTGCCTATGATTTCAGTTGCACCCATCAAACTAGAAACACACACCTTGCAATCACCACTTTCCTTCTCAGCTCTAGGTACCACCATAAGCCTTCAATCTCTCCGAGTCAGGATCCAAATGGGATGGTACCAGGGGCTGCTCACACAGTCCCTAAAGCTACAAGGGACAAAAACCTGTCCTGCAGAGGCCTGGCCTCTGCATTCCCACTGAGAGTTTGTGACCGTGGTCACAGGGGTTTTCAGGATGAGAGAGAGACGAGAATGTTGATTCCATGATCAGAAGGCTTGATTTATTATTTTATGATATATATATAACATTATGACTATGCTAAAAAGAAATAGAAAAGAAAAGGTTCCTCAGAAGGCTAGCTAAGCTAAGAATAGAATAGAAAAGAATCATAACAAAGGAGCTGGCTCCGACAGAGAGCGAGAGCCAGCTCTGCAGTGACTGGTCAGTAAATCCAAACATCTACAGGAGACCAATCACAGGTGGACCTGTTGCATTCCACAGCAGCAGATAATAATTGTTTACATTTGTTGCTGAAACTTCTCAGCTCCAGCAGGAAAAATCCTAAGAAAGGATTTTTCACAAAAGGTGTCTGCCACAACAGTTCAACAACTCTAACCTAGAGAACTGCCTATTGGGAAAAGCCTTTCAATTCACTGAGACCACCCAAAGTGCCCATCCAAACTTTGCCAAAGAGAGGAGGAACTAAAAGCCCATCTCAAAAGAAATGGCATCCCCTCCTCCAAAATCCAAAACATCCAGGGCCTGATCCTATACAAAGGTGTCAGAACACAACTATTGGGCATTACCTGCGTGGGGCACTAGCTAGGCTGCACACCAAGACCCAGCACAGCTCTTTACCTTATCCAAAAGAAGTGTGTCGCTATCGGACACGAAGGAACACAAGCACACCGCTCTCAAGGTGAAGGAAAAAAGGGACCTTTATTTTTCTGACTCCTATATTTATAGTTTTACAAAGGTGACAGCGGATTGGAGGGTGACAGTGACACCTCTCCAATGACACTGGTTTCACCAACAGTCCATCAACTCTCTCTTCCTCCATTGAAGGAATGTAAACAATAAGTTATTTACAAGAAAGTGCGTGATAAAGTTCCTTACAAGAATGTCAACATCAGAAGGCTTAGAGAATCTTAAAAAACCAGGGTGACAGAAGTGTGCTGGCAGAATTTCAAGAAGGCTGCCTCAAGGAAGTGGAAAACACCTGCCAAATGGATTCTTTCAGGAAGGAGACTCCCTTCCAAAGATGGATACCGTCTCCATGATTGTACAAATTGAGTCAGTGCTTCCAAACCAAATATGCCAGGATAGAAAGTTTCTGCTGCCCTTAAGCTGCAAGACACAGCTTCTTATCTGCACCTCCAACACTGGGGCTAAGTTCTTTCCTTCCCATGAGAAAGCATTGCTGTTCTCCTTTAGGAACTTACCGAGCAAAAGTTGCATACCACGTCCGGTACTGACTCTGTCCAACAATGGCTCCTACACAGAAGGGGCCAGGACAGAAATGCCTTGTTGGACTATACCTCCCCACGATACCATATCAGCTGCCCTACCAACATTGCCACCATATCTTTTACTTCCCAAACAAGGAAAGGCACTCCAAGTCACTTGGTTTTGCCTTGCCTCCAGTATCATGCCTAGTTTTCCTACCCTACCCTACCCTAGCTTTGCTTGCTTGCCTATGTCTGCCTTGTCTAGCCCTACAAATAATTTCCTGGCTTTGCTTTGCCTTGCCTACCACTCTTTGCCTTGCCTTCCATGCAGGTAACGCAATGGAAAGCAAGTGTAGGCAATTTTAGGCAATTTTAGCTAGCTGAGGCAAAGAAGTTCCCCGGATTGTGGGGTTTTTTTCCTTTTTCTTTGGACCTGTTCAAACCTGCTCTGGACTGAACACCCAGAAGAGCACCGGTAGCTTGCACCTGTGGCCCACCGGGCCAGGCCTGGACTGCGACATTTCCAACACTGGAGGGACTGATAAGAGACTGAGTGAGCTGAACTGCAACCCGGGGAGGGGACTTTTAAAGTTTGTCATCTCTTTTGGAGCGGCAAGAGGTTTTATTGTTTAATAAACAGGTTTTTTCCACTTTTCTCCAAGGAGATATTTTCTCCCGGACCGGTTGGGGGGAGGGGCCGATTGAATCTGCTTTCCTAGAGGAGCCCCTTTGGGGGTTCTCTCCCAAATTTCCCCTGAACCAGGACACCTACTATAGCTCCTTTTGCTATCCAGAATGGACACCGGGATCAGCTGCCCTGAGGGTTTTTAAAGGAAGGCCTGTATCCATTCCTTCTGCCAAGCCCATCCACCATTGTTCTTGTTGGGAAAGGATGGCCCAAAATCGTGCCACAGGGCCCCCGCAGCCAAGGAGGAGTCTGCCCTGCCTGGCTGGGAGCCTGCCAGTGCCCCTGCCAGCTGTTATGGTAACTACACTAAAGGGGAAATTACCTGCAGTTGAGAAGGCTGCCACGGTGTTTCTGGTTTTGGTTGTTGTTATTACCATTGTTGTTGGTTGTTTGTCTTGTTATACATACACACACTAGTACAGAACTGTTTTTCCTTTCCTCCTATCTTTGCCTGAAAGCCCCTTTAATTTCAAAATTATAGTAATTCGGAGGGAAAGGAGTAATTTTCCATTCCAAGGGAGGCCCTGCCTTCCTTAGCAGACAGCTGTCTTTCAAACTGAGACACAGGACTTCCAGGAAAATATATGGGAAGAGGAACAGCAGTTCTTTGCTAGAATAGACAGACCAGCAACAACCCAAATAACAGACTTTTCCCACCTGTTAAGCAATTTCCCCTTTGGTGTAGTTACGACCACAACCATTAGGGGACACTGGTGCCACCTGGCAAGGCAAAGGGACTGTAGTGACTTCCCTGTGGCTTCAGGGGGCACTGTTTGCTCAGGCGAGGCAGAGACACTTCAGAGGACGCTCCGATGAGAGACCCAAGTCTCACCAGGGGTTAATGGCAGCCTTGGAAAGAGAGAGAAGGTGCAGAGTTTGGTTTACCTGGGTAGTTGTTATAAATGATCGAATCTAGCCAAATTATTAAAAAAAATTCGACAAAGATTTATTAAATCAATTAACAAAAATAGCCAAGTCAGCGTCAGCCCCGGGAGAAGCCGCTGGGTGCCCTGGGGTTCCGGCTGACAGAGAGACAGCGTTCCCCCGAAGGTACACCCTGAGTGCTTCCAGCAGCCTGCTTATATACAGTTTTATATGCCAGAGGCAGAGATGACCACATAATTCTTTCTCTCTTGGTATGTAAAGTTGGGTCCATACATGTGTAGAAACAGACAGTGTCCAAAGCCTAGACAAATGTCTGAGTGCCCAGGACGAAGAGCTATTCACAGGTAGTAGGTGATGCCATCTCTTGAGTAGTACAGATTCCATCAAGTCCAGGTACAGGACCTCGTGGGCTTCCTGAGATGTCCCGCTGATCATCACCCAGGAAATTCCAGATAATATCTCCCAGGTGCAGAGGAAATCCTTTCAGATGGCTCCAGCTTGTCTCCTACGTCTGATAACGGGTCCAGCACAGTCCCAGAGCCTCTTTGGGAACTGGTTAACATGCGAATACCTCTAGCCCCGACAAAGACAATTGCAGGCACCTGGCTCAGGGCTAATCTGTTCATATGAGAACAGGGTCTGATTTTATCTTAACTCTGTCCGGGAACCAGTTGTAATGTGAATACCTTCTGTTCCTGGACAGGGTGGCTTAACAAGCATAGGTTCAGGCTTTAAAAATATTTGATACATACATATATCTATTTCTATAGCAGGAATTATCTCCACTACATATAACACAGTCATGTACAGTGCAGATATCCTGACAATGGTGGCCGCCGAGGTTCCATTCAATCAGCAGCTAGGACCTTCTCTCTGGAGAGAGGGAGGAGGTAGGGGGCCTGGTATCCCCAAACCATCCATACAGATGGTGAGGGTCTCCCACAATGGCGGGTGAAATAAACAGAGCAAGGAGACTTTTTCTCCTTTTTAATGCCTTTATTAAGAGTGATCAGCTCAGGATGGGAAGCTCGACGAGTCTGCAGTCTCCGTCGGGTCGCCCAGGGTGGCTCACAGGAGGATGATATGCTCAGCTTTGTCCACTAGGGGCAGAGCCGGGGGGTCCGATCCTCGTGGGAGTCTTTTGGGCGTGACCCTCAGTTGTTGTTGTTTGCAGCTTCGCCCCGTCCGCTCCCTGTTCGGGATGACTCCCGTGCTCAGGGTGAGGGGCTACAAAGGTTTTCAGCATCTCTGCAGGTCCAGCACTCTGCTCCTCACGTCCAGGCAACACTCTTAACTTCTCAAGTTTTCTCAGTACGTTTGGAGCAGTAGCTTCTCATGGCATGCTGGTCCTGGAATTAATTTGCATGTCTCCCTTCCACATTTGGTCTTTTCTCCCCACTGTCAGGGGAAGAGAGCTATCAACCCAGCCTTGGCCAGGGCCTTTACTGATACAAAGAGAACCATTAACTACAACGACCCGCGATTATCATTACAAACAAACAGCACCCCAGCAGCAACCTTGGTCTCATTAGTTTTTGTAACTTTTTTTTCTCTCACAAAAAAAATTGGCAGATTTTTGTTCATAACAGCGGGTGCTGAAAAGTCGCAGTCAACCAGCAGCTCCTGCAAGCAGCAGGCTTACCAGTGGGCAGCATGGAGAATTCTACAGCAACATCGAGCCCCTGAGCAGACGTCAAGCACCCAAAACCAGAACCCTGTCCCCTCCAAGCAAGACAAAAACTCCCTACTCCCAGCTAAGAACTGCCAAACCCCTCTTCCTCCCCCCTCCCCTGAAACCACTTCAGCAGTATGTTAAGGTACTTGACTGCTCCTTTTGTCTCTTAATCGCTGTGTATTCACCTAGAAAGCTGCCCCCAGCATCTACGAGACAACAAATGTGAAGAAATTCCCTGAGAAACCTAACCCAGAACATACTGTTATCTTGGTTTTTGCTCTTTTGCTTTTATACACTGTTATTTTTTCACTTATATCTTCTCGTATTCATCTTTCCTTATTGGTGAAAAGGGAGTGGTTAACAATAAAGGGGAAGTAGCTCATTTTGGATTATCCACCCTGGATAATTGTCTTAAACAAAGACATCCACCAGCTGGTTATTCTGTTGTTTTCCAGTGGCCCAACACTTGAGTACATGAATATATGTGTCAGGTACCTTCAAAACCAGGTTCTCCACCTGAGCAGCAATATCTTGCCACAATGCAGTAGACCGGGTGGGCTTGCCTCTGCACTGCCAGTTATTCTGCTTTGATTGCTGCAGCCACCCCCACAGGGCTTTACGACCATCCATGAGTCAGTATAGAGAAAAAGTATTGCCCATTTCTCTTGTTCATCAGTGTCTAAAGCCAGCTGGATGGCTTTCACCTCTGCAAATGGACTCAATTCACTTTTGATTTGTGGAAAGGAAAAAAAAAACTCCACAACTTTGTAAAAGTTGTAAAGCCGGTATGTTTATTACAGTGCTAAACACATGTGGGGATCATTGTCCCCCTAAAGGACATGCGCACCCCTAAGAACTCCAGATCCTTTTTTGTCTTCCTTACTAATTCATATCCATAGAATTTCACATTAGGTTCATACATATTCATTTTACTGATTTCGAGTTACACTTGCAGCTAGTTACCCTTGCAGCTAGTTTTTTATCAGAAAGTACAGAAAGAACTCCTAGGTCACCCTGTCCTGTCTCCTGCAGCTTCTCCATCTGTTTCAAAGTTCAAGGGCCCCCCCTCTTATCGCTGTTCTTTGGCTGAAGCAGTTTCTTCGAGCATAGGTTTTTTGAGAGAACAGGCAGTCAGACCAAACAGCTATATTTGCAAGCTACAGACTTAATTCAAAGATGTACATTTTACCTAAATCGAAAATGGATTTCTACTCTGGAAAATTTCCACTCTGTCTCACCTTCCTCTTCAGCAGTTTCTGCGATTTGTTGCAGGGGACTCTATAGAGCTACCTCCCATCTCCAATGCTTTCCTACAATATGGCAGGGCACATTAGTAAACAAGGCATATTGCTTATTATTTTCTGGTAATTTATTCTCCAATGATGCCTCAACAGAATGTTACCAAAACTTTGGTAAAAATAAAAAACCCCTTTAACACCAATGTAGCATTAAGAAGCAGGCAGTCTTTATTCAGCCAGATGCATGAGGGTATAGCTCCTCCTAAATAACACGCAAACTAAGTACAGGAAAGTTTCTGTTTATATACTGTATTTTACATACAAATTCATTGTGTGATAGATGAGTAATGTGATGGTTGACTTTCACAATTAAAAGGCAAATACGATGCATATATGTTACGAGAAGTTTTATAGACTTATGTTTTACCCCCCCTTCCCCCTTGCATTGTTATCGGGGGTAGCCTGGGTTTGGGATATTTGGGAGGGTGGGCTTGTTACTATGGCAACATCTGACCTCCAATCAAGATTTAAGGACGTAAACTTCACCACTGGACACCGAAGAAGGAGTCGATGGACAGAACTTTGGGAGGAGCTAAAGGGTTAAAAGGCTAAACCTCCATTGTGTGGATGAGCACATGGTGGGAAAAATCCTTTGCTCCTGGCACCATAATATTTTCTCTTTTCAGTCTTCTGTTGTATTTTTGATAAGGTTTTAATAAACCTTTTACATTTTTAAAAAATGAGTATCATTTCTCACAATTGATTGTCCCAGAATAAACTTACATACGATAATTATTTCACCAAAATTATTAACATATTTTCCCTCCCCTTTACTCGTGCATTCTTCTGTCCTGGGGGTCTCTTTGGTGGTCCCTAGTAGTCGAGGACCCCAAAGTTATAGTTGACTGACTGTGAACTGCTGAAGTTGGCAGAAACTGAGGCTGGTTGCCTGTAGCTATGATATTTTTTGAAAAATCCCTTTGCTAGGATTTTTCTCCTGAGAAGCTGAAAGGCCTCAGGAACAAAATGTAAACAATAATTATCTGCTGCTGTGGAATGCAACAGGTGGATCTTTGATAGGTCTCGTGGTTGTTTTTAATTAATGGCAAATCAAAGTCCAGCTGTCCAGACTGTCTCAGTCAGTCACAGGATTTTGTTATCATTCCATTCTCTGCTTTCCTTGCTAGCCTTCTGATGAAATCCTTTCTTCTATTCTTTTAGTATGGATTTAATATAATATATATCATAAAATAATAAATCAAGCCTTCTGAAACATAGAGTCAACATTCTCATCTCTTCCCTCATCCTTAGACCCCTGTCAACACCACTACAGTTGCCTTCCAGTTCTCCTTACACAATGGCCACTTTGCAGTTCCATGGGCAACATCCCCCCCTTTGAGGCTTGTGAAGCTTGTTTTCTTTGCAAGCCTTCATAAGTGTGAGAAACGACTGCTCACTTATAAAATTTCAAAGGTTTATTAGACCTTAATAAAAAAATACAACAAAAGGACTAAATAAGGAAAAATTACAGCACTGGGAGCCCCCGTGATTATCAGCCATGTACTCCTCTTCAAAATTGATGCTCCGCCTTTTATACCTCTAGCCCTTCCTAAAGTCTTGTCAGTCAACTCCTTCCTTGCCATCTAGTGGTGGAGATCACTGTCTTACATCTTGATTGGAAGTCAGGTATTACTATAGTAACAAGCCAACCCTCCCCAAATGCCCCGACTACCAAGGCCATCCCATGATAACAATGCAAGGGGGAGGGCATATTACAGTAACATAACTATACATCTACAAAACTTCTCTTAACATACATATAATGTTCACCCCTTAACTGTGAGTGCCAACCATCTAATTACTCATCTATAACAATAAGCCTCACTTTGCCTTTTACTAACATCACATAAGTTCCTTGCATTGCATTAGCAATCATGTTTTTATGCAGCTTAAAGCATGTATCATAATCGCAATTATTATTATTATCACAATTATACTTTGCAAAGGGGAGGCCAACCAACCAGTCAGAGAAAATCCAAATCCTTTACCTATTTTAATAAGTTACTTTCTAATCCTCCCCTTAATTCTCTGCTAGATCCAGCAACCAATTTTATCCTATCTGATCATCCAATTTAGCAGTCACATTCAGAATGTGCACACAAGTCTTGTTAAAATTCAAGTATCCACATACTCCATGTTCATGTAACAGCAATAGATCTAAAGCAAATCTGTTTTGTAAGATCACTTTAGTCATGGCTTGCAATTGTTCATTTATTTCAGTGAATCCCAAGCTGCATTTGCTAAAGTTTTCATTTTCAGAGTTAAATTGCGTATGGCTTGTCTCTTTCTGAAGGTAGATATTTGTGTAGTAAAGTTGGATTCTAAAATCCATCCTACTATGGTTCCTGTACTGGGGTGTTTCCAAGTTTCATCACGCTTAACTTTTCCCCATAGGTTCCCAGTGGTAACTCCTTCCACAAGAGACATAACATTAGTACTCTCAGTGTCCATTGCACTCTTGATTCTCCTAAGGGCAAATATGTGATCTAAATTCCTTTACTTCCTATCCATACTGTGGGTCCTAATGATTTTACTGTGTCCTGTTGACAGTCTATCCTTCTCCAAGTCTCATTGTTTATTAGTTGAGACTAGGTGTCATTAAGAAAGGTAGAATAATTTCTAACACATCCCAACCTTAGAGCCTGGGCCACGGTCATGAGCCGCTGTACCTCAGGATTCCTACTAGTACAAGTGTATATTTGAGCGCAATTCCATTTTTCCTTTGTCCTTGGATCTTTTTGCCTTGACCTTATTAAATCAGGATATTTTATATTGACAAATAAGGAGTCTTCTTGATGCCAGAGTGATTTTTGCTTTTAGATTTTCTTCATATATATTTATAGCTCTGTAGACTATTGTTGTACAGTTATATAGTTCCAAGCTAGCTCCAGCACTTTTCCTCCCCTGATAGGTAGAAAGACAAAACACATTCCAAAGGCTCTGAGCCCTGGGAGTCCAAGGCTCCTATCCTATCTTGGTTCTTCCTGGGAGCCAAGAACAAGCTACCCTCCCAAGACATTTTCTCATAAACAAAGTACAGCTAGTACCAAAAGGGGGCTTCAGAAAAGGGCTGAACCAGAAGGGGGAATTATGTCATCACTTGTGCTTCTAATTGGGAATTGTCAATTGTGCTAATTTGTTAAACTTATAAAACTGTATTCATCCTATGTGGGTTTGGGATCTTTCCATATCTGCCCCTGGAGGTCTCCAATAAAGACCAGCTTTTATACTACCTATTATGCAAATATTGTCTTGAAAGTGTGTTGCTTTATTTCTAGATCTTTAAAGCATCATTCTGGGATGCCTTGACTCCTTTCTCAATCTAGACACCAATGAACTGGCTGTGTGGGAATCCAGGGCACAGGGAATATTTCTCTGTCTGCTCTGAGGAGTTCTGATCCCCAGAGAAACACTGCCTTTAACCTTTGCACATGGAGAGGACTTCCAAGACTTCGAGATAGACTAGAATCTACCAAAGTGAAATAGATAATAGAGAGTAGTATAGTATGTCACTTGGGTGAGAAATTTAGATTTTGGGATTTTTAGTATGGTGTAGATAGGAAGCAAGATGGAGGAATTTGGGTGTAGTCCCTGTCTTTTTCTTCTTCTTCATCTACGCAATTTTCTGCAGTGTTGGTGGCACAGGGTGATTGGTCAAGGAAAGCACAGTGCAGAGGATATGTGCACAGTCAAGGGATGAGTTATTAGCAGATAAGTAGAAATAATGTACGTTTTAAGAGTTAATTGGATGAGACAACTTTAAAAGACCTTTAAACTGTACATTTCGTGGCCATTTTGCAGTGCTTTTCCAGCACGCTGAGCCTGGTGTGGACAGCGTGCAAAATTTTAGATAAGATAACAATAAACAAGAAGCTGAAGACCGAAAAAGTCCTGTGCGTCTCCTTTTTCCTGGCACAGAACTGCTACAGGAGGGTTTCCCCCATCCAGGGAGCCCCCAGAAGGACCCAACGTAAAACAAACATCAATAACCAGTGCCTCGACATGGCTGGATATGGCATGGATATTGTCCTCTTTGAGGGCTATTCCATATTTCTGGTATTTGACATCCTCAATCTGACAGCTGAGAGATATTTCCTGAGGTTATTTCCAGGTCTGGTTTTGAGATATTAAAATTCTCAACAGTGTTGTTCTTATGTGTCCATGGTAAGGAATATTCTCCTTCCATGTCTGTCCAATTGGCATGGATGCAATTTCCTTCCCACATGTGCTCCAAATTTTTTGTCAAATTGCTGACTAAAGCTCCCCACAGAACTGAATTTTCTAGAGGTGCGTGTTGGTTAACAAGCTGTTGTAGAGATTACATTCTGTGATCTGCCAAAATCTATCACTAACTTTAAGACCACATTCCCCTTCTGTTCTGGTTTAAGAGAAAGGTGTATGCCCAGGAAGGTAGGAACCTTTCTGGAATGGAAAATATGATCCCCTTCTCTCCAAATTATTATAACTTTGAAATATGGGGCTTTCAGGCAAAGATATGGGAAAAGGAATAGCAGTTCTTTGCTAGAATATCTATATAACAAAGCAAACAAACAACAGCATCAACAACAAACAAAACCAGAAACAGAATAACAGCCTTCTCTCGGCCATCAAGCAACTTCCCCTTTGGTGTAGTTATGACCACAGCTGGCAGAGAGCACTGTTGGCTCCCAGCCAGGCAGGGCAGGTGCGATGATTTTTTTGCGCTGCAGGGGATGCAGTACAGTGAGCACAGCAGCCTCTCCACTCGCAATGGTGGCTCGGGTGATGGGGTAGAGGGGAGATGGCTCCCCTTGCAAAACTCACAAGGAGCAGCCGGTCTCAGTGCCACTCTGGATGGCGAGCTGGACTGAAGCAGTAGCTTAGGAGCAGTGGGCTGGAAACAGCAGAGGCAAGCACACCTGGGGTGGTGTTATAGATAAGTAATGGGATGATTGGCTCTTGCAATTAAGGGATGAATATTGTGTGTATGTTAAGAGAAACTTTACTGATGTACAGTTATGTTATTGTGGCTTGTTATTTAGATGTCCTCTGTTCTCCCCGTAGTCCCCTTTCCCTCCTCCCCCCCTCATTGTTGCCACCAGACAGCCTGGGTTGTCCGGAACATGTAGAAAGAAGGCGTGTACATGTGCCCCTTGCATGGGACAGTTGGGAATGGGAAAAATTTGTTGCTAGGGAGGCGCTGCATGACAACACCTGACCTCCAATCATGTTGCAAGAAAGAAGCCTCCACCAATGAATGGCAAAGTAGAGTTGACTGACAGACTGTAGGCGGGGCAAAGGTTGCCTGATGCAACCCCCCCCCCCCCCCCCCCCCCCCCCCAGGGGCATAAAAGGCAGAGCAGCCATTTTGTAAACAAGCATGTGGCTGCCGGGTCATGAACTCCCAGTGGCACTGTCCTTTTTCCTTATTCAGTCCTTTGCTGTATTTTGTTAAAGTTTAATAAACCTTTGAAATTTTTAAAAGTGAGCACCGTTTCTCACAAATGGGGCTTTAGTCCAGGATATAGAAATCATGTCTCAGTGGCCCTGGGGGATTTCAGACAAGTGGCATGCCCCCACCGAGTTCGAGGCTTGAACGACTTCTGGGACCATTGGAGACTGCAGATTGACACCCCGGAGACAACAAAAGACTGAATAGCGAAAAAGAAGAGGGGGAAGAAGGGAAAAAAGCCCCCTGACAAAACTGCAAACGATCTGGAGGATTGTGAGTACTTGTGTGTGTGAGTGATATGGAGTCTGGTAGTGTGCTTGGTGTGTGTGTGAGACTTGGGAAAAAGGCACGGTGCTTGTAATTGATTTGGCCAGATTATTTGCTCGTGCACTAACCCAGCTTCAGGGGATACTGCATGGGATCCGTACCGAGGATCTGTTGGAGCATAAGGACAATAGGACGATTGGGTATGGAGCCATTAGTGGAGATGACTGCGATCAAGGGGTGGAACTCAAGAACAACTGGAGACTCCAGGGTGAGAGTTACCAAATTTGGGGGGGTGTTGGATTGAAGTTGAGAATTGCCAGTCGGCGGGGATCGCGCTTGTACCGGGGCATGGAGGCACGGTGGCTCACTCGACCTGCTGGCACAAAGGACAGCAGGGGCCGCAGGTCCATGTGGGGCAGCAGCACGCAGCGTGCTCAGCAGCGTGCTCAGCGCGATAAGCTTCCGGCGCTGCTGGCATGGCGGGGGGGGGGGAGGCAGGCGGCAGTTCTCTCAAAAAACCTATGCTCGAAGAAACTGCTTCAGCCAAAGAACAGCGATAAGAGGGGGGCCCTTGAACTTTGAAACAGATGGAGAAGCTGCAGGAGACAGGACAGGGTGACCTAGGAGTTCTTTCTGTACTTTCTGATAAAAAACTAGCTGCAAGGGTAACTAGCTGCAAGTGTAACTCGAAATCAGTAAAATGAATATGTATGAACCTAATGTGAAATTCTATGGATATGGATTAGTAAGGAAGACAAAAAAGGATCTGGAGTTCTTAGGGGTGCGCATGTCCTTTAGGGGGACAATGATCCCCACATGTGTCTAGCACTGTAATAAACATATCGGCTTTACAACTTTTACAAAACTGTGGTTTTTTTCCTTTCCGCAAATCAGGTGCGCAGAGTGTGATTGCACATGGCGCTGCCCGCAGTTAAGGGATCAACCCAGTAGTACGGGTGTCCCCAGACCATGCCAGAATGCTGCGGCTTCTCTGCAATCTCCCGGCATAAAGCTGAGTGATCGCAGGAAACCACATGAGTGCCTTTCAGCAGCTGCCAGTGCTAGTGCGCCGGAAGGCACCGGAGTGCTGGGTTGTGCCGGCTTCCCTGTGATATCTGCTGGCAAATAGCCACGGTGCTGTGAGAGGTCACGTGGGTGGCTTTCAGCAGTTGTCCGTGCTTGCGCCGGGGTGTGAAGCCGCAGCGGGTCCCCCACTCACTAGCACAAAGAAAGCCGGGGGAGCAGGAGTCCACATAGGCAGTGTTTGGTGTTTGTCCATGCACCCGCGGTGAACAGTGAAACTGGGGCAGCTGTCTCCGCGTGCTCAGGTTCAAGTGAAGCGCGCAAAAGGCAGCTCCCAGCCCACCCCTGTACCCGGCGCTGAGTGGCGGCCATGGCCCCAGTGGGAGGGGGTCGAGAAGGAGAGGGGGGCAAGAGGAAAGCGAGGTGCAGGCCTTGCCTATGGGGCTTCCCCCCATGCAAGTGGCTGTCTGCAAGTTTCCTGCTCCCAAGGCAACCTGCTAGGGCAGAGCTCGTCCATGCTGAGGACATGCAGCGGTAGGCGGTAACGGTGGCAAGGGAGAGTGGGAGATGGTGTTGAGGATGCCACTGTGAGCCAAGAGGGGAGGAGCCGGCACCGGCAGCGAGTAGTGAAGCCAGGGCAGCCCTCCCCAAGTGCTCGGGTGCAACAGAAGCGTGCAAAAAGCAGCTCCTGGCCCACCATGGTCCCAAGTGCAGAGCGGCAGCCACGGCCCTAGTGGGGGGGGGGGGTGAGAGAGAGGCAAAGAGCGGGCCTCACCCCTGGGACTTTCCCTCCCCGCAAGCGGCTGTGTGCAAGTTTCCTGCTCCCAAAGTGAGCTACTAAGGCAGAGCTTGTCCTTGCTGAGGCCACGCAATGGTAGGCAGTGACGGCGGTCGGGGAGAGCGGGAGACAGTGTTTATGATGACACTGTAGGCCAGAAAGGAGGGTCCTGGTGCCAGCAGTGGGTGGTGATGCTAGAGCAGAGATAACTCTGTTAAGGCTTGTTCAGCCTCGCTCATCAGCCCCATTGTGAGGGGGACAGTGAGTCACTTAATCTCACTATTCTCCAGACCTTGCCTAGGTGTTTGTTTTCCTTTGCTTTCTTCGAGGAAAGTAAGGTTTTTTTCTTTCTTTCTCTCTTGTTCTTTCTTTTCTTTTTCTTCTCGCTGTTTCGCTGTTTCGTTATGAGAGGCTGTTAGAAAGATGGGTCTAAGAGCAAGTAAAAAATCCCCAAGGGGAGGGAGAAATGAAAATATACCCCTAAACAATCCCCTAAGAAGAAGACTAACCTGGTAAAGATGCAGCCCCAACACCAAAAGTGAAAATAAAGTTATGCAGTGTAGCAGCCACGGGGCTTGCAAGGTCTCCCTGGCAGTCAGTTGCGTAAGATAAGAAATGCCTAGTCATGATGACTGGACCTAAGAAGCTCAAGAGGCCATCACCAAGGTCCAAGAAGCCCTGCCTTCATGCCAAGCCCATCGCTTCGAGCCCAAACTGCTTTTCCAGTTTGTCATTCTGGGAAAAGCACCCTGGTTCTAGGACTGATTTTCCAATCGGATACTCAATTTCAAGACCCTTTGCTAATACTGGAATGGATCTTTACAAACAACCAACCTTCAAAGACAATTACCACCTTCCAAGAAATCATGGGACATCTAATAAAAAAAAGCCAGATCTCGCCTCCGCTCTCTTGCAGGATGTGAGTTCACATGCATATACTTGCCACTGACCACTGAGGACCTAGAGCATTTGCTCCAGACCAATGAAAATCTCCAGTTCGCCCTAGATAGCTATACAGGCCAAATTTCCATCCTTATCCCAAAACATAAACTTTTTAATCATGATGCAACCTTTAATCTGACCCCAAAATTAGTCCAAAGTAAAACACCTCTCAGAGCTCCAACCATTTTTACAGACGGCTCAGGGTCATCCCACAAGTCTGTAATGACCTGGAAGGACCCTAAGACCCAAAAATGGGAATCTGACATCCAAATAGTGGAGGGATCTCCACAGATTGCAGAGTTAGCAGCTGTTGTTAGAGCCTTTCAGAAATTTAAAGATAAACCCTTTAATCTGGTCACAGATTCAGCTTATTTTGCTGGTATAGCTATGGGAACAGAACATGCTCTTCTCAAAGAAGTTTCCAATCCAAAGTTACACCAATTGATTTCCACATTAACACACTTAATCTCCCACAGAAAGCAACCTTATCACATAATGCATGTGAGGTCACACACTGACCGCCCAGGTATTATCACAGAAGGGAACAGGAAAGCGGACACACTGGCCATGACAATAGAGACTGCTAATGTCCCTGGCATCTTTGCCCAGGCAAAGTTGTCACACGTATTTTATCATCAAAACGTACCTGCCCTTATCAGAATGTTCAAGCTCTCGAAAGATCAAGCAAAAGCTATTGTTGCCACATGTCCAAACTGTTAAAGCTACTAGATATCGTCTATGGGGACGGGAGTCAATCCCCGAGACCTGAACAGCTGCCAACTGTGGCAGACAGACGTAACTCGCTTCCCACCTTTTGGAAAGTCAAAATACGTGCACGTATCAGTCGATACGTTTTCTGGAGCAATATTTACATCAGTGCATCCAGGAGAAACAACACAGCACACCATTAAACACTTCCTCCTTGCCTTTGCTACCTTAGGAGTCCCAAAACAGATCAAAACAGATAACAGACCTGCCTATACCTCTCGTAAATTAAAAGAGTTCTTCAGTGAGTGGGGAATAGAACACAAGAAAGGCATACCTACAAATCCCACAGGACAATCAGTTGTAGAAAGGACTCATCAAACCCTCAATAGAGTCCTCAATCAGCAGCAGAGAAACAAAAACATATCTCCAGTTGAAAGATTTTACAAGGCTCTCTACATCATCAACTTCCTGAACTGTACAACATCAGAGCCTGATCCCTCAATACTTCGCCACTTTGCAAATACCACCCAAGCAAAGCTCACTGAGAAACCACCTGTGCTCGTGAAGGACCCAGAAACACATCAAATTTCTGGGCCTTTCCAACTGATTACTTGGGGAAGAGGGTGTGTTCTACTACCATCTGGACCAACATGGTACCCAGGAAAAAACATAAAACCATACCTAGGCACTGCAAACACTATTCCCACAAACACTGACAAAAATTCCCCTGAGTCAAACACAAGACCTCCTCAAAACCAGACCAGTTCTGCCTGGAGACGAAGGTGTCACTGAATGTCCACATACAGAAGAAAAGACTGTCCTATCACGTGACAGCAGGCAAAACAGAAAGCTGAACAACATTGTCGTATCAGTCAAGCCATAAGCCAGACACAGTCTGAACACAAATTGTTCTCTGAATTACATGTAATTACCTCTTTTTTACCCTAAAAACCCCTATTATTCCCCGTTCTCAACTCTTACCAAAATCCCCTAACCTTATACCCACTCCCCCATCTTTAGCTTATAAAAAAAAAAAAAAAAGGGGGGGGGGGAGTAAAGGAGGAAAGGAACAAAGAAACAAGGGAGAAAACCCTAACTCTCCCCTCCCATCATAAAGATAAAAAATTTTGCTTATATTCCCTATCAGAAGCCCCATTGTCCAAAGATGAAAATTATCTCCATTGGTGCTGTCCTCACTGCTGCTTGGATGTTCTTCACCGTACCGCGTACCTTCGGCTGGATTAGCCCACAGCCCAGCCATAATGTTTGGGTAACCTTAGCAAGGACATTAAAACAGGATAACGTGCTTGTCCATGGGAAGCATTGATAACCCACTTTCCACATGTCTGGTAGGGATTCCCTTCGTAGCCAATGACTGGCCTGTCTATAATTCAGAACTCCTCCGATCCACAAGTAAGAGACCCAATGGGGTAGATACTTGGGACAAGTGGACAAAAATGTTGCCAAATGCTCTAGAGGAACCCCAAGAATTGGACCTGTTGGAGTTCTCCAAAGAAACATACTGTGTCAAATTTTACTTTAGACGTCTGAAGAATAATTGGCCAGAAATTGACCAGACCAAAAAAATACCGAAAAGACATATCATCCATTAACAAAGCCTATAACTATCCCGATTGGTGTAATTACACGGCTCGTGTGATCTCTGTGTTCTCTCTCCACTCCAAAGTATTACCCAAGGGAACATTTCTCATCTGTGGTGACCAAGTATGGACTGGGATCCCTTCGCGGCTCCAGGGACATCCCTGTAGCCTTGGAAAACTTTCTACTCTCACTCCAAATATTACCTTGCTACATAATTGGAGAAAAAGAAAGTGAATTAAAATGCCACAAAAGATCCTACATGGAATTTGATGAAAATTGTGATCCCAAATTATACTATTGGAATAAGCCAAAAAAGATTGCTGTATCCCTATTCCTACTATGGGTAGCTGCAGCTAAAACCCTTGGGGAAATAAATCACCTAGGGTGCTGGCTCAGTAAGCAAGCCAGTGCTACATCTGCTGCCCTGAGCGATCTTTTAAAGGAAGAAGAAACCACAAGACATGCATCACTTCAAAATCGAGCAGCAATTGACTTCCTACTGCTTGCCCATGGACACAGCTGCCAAGACTTCGAAGGGATGTGCTGCTTCAGTCTCTCTTCACGCTCAGAATCCATTCATGCAAACATCCAGAAACTGAAGGAACTTGTGAAGGACTTAAAAGTAAAAAATAACCCAGACTGGGTCAATGACCTTTTCGGTCAATGAGGATTAACAGGATGGGTTGCATCTTTGGTTAAGGGAATGTTGAGGATTTTCATTGTAATTGTCATTGTATTAGCTATGTTTTCATGCTTTTTCCATTGTTTTAAAAGATCTACTTGGAACGTCTTTTTACTAAATACAGAAAATGGAGTTGTAGCAGCCACAGGGACTGCAAGGCCTCCCTGGTGGTCAGCAGCCTAAGATAAGAAATGCCTAGTCATGATGACTGGACCTAAGAAGCCCCTCGTCCGCCTTCGGGCCCTCGTTATCTTTCTGTAAGACGATAGGTCATATTCGCCTCAACCCTTACTATTGGATTGTTTCCCAAAACCCCTATACCCTATATAAACCCCTACTTCTGCGCTGTTCAGCAGAACTGTCACTGTCACCCTTCGCAGAAGCTACCAATAAAGACACCTCTGTGGAACCTAATACAGCCTTCTCCTCTCTCTCCCTGTGTCTGCCAAGGCACTTAGCATGCAAAGAGCTGAAATCACTAAAGAGCTGAATTCACCAAAGAGCTGATCTCACTTAAGAGCTGACCTGCTTGCTAAGATTGCCGGCGGCTGGGAACCTACCTGAGGGACCTGGACAGGTTGTGCTTAGTAGGACTTCGCTATCCAGACACCTACGGCAGCCGGGGTCAGACAGACCCCAAAAACCCTCCGCCATAAAAATGCAGTATTGTGTAATAGAGTGGACTGAGAAGGAGATTGGGTCCAACCAAGTATACTAGCCATAGTGTGAGTCGAAGGAAGAGTAGATATGTAGAGTTTTAAACATCCATATAACTGTCAGAACCCAGGACATTCCTCTGACTGCCCTGGATGACTCGAGTCCCTGGTAAGGGGCTCAGAGACCTTGGCACAGAGTCAAAAACACCTGTGCCTTCGATTTCAGCCCATGGAAAAAATTACCAACTTTGTGTGAGGATTTACAAGCCATAAGAGTTTGAGTAGAATGATAGTTAATTTGTCACAGGGTGAAAAAGTAGAATTTTGGGGATTTAGAATGGGAGTTCAAGAGGCAAGATGGAGGAATCTGGGCATGCCCTGTCCTCCTCCTCCTCCTCCTTCTTCTTCTTCCTCTTCTTCTTCTTGTCCTCCATCTGCTGCTGTGATGGTGAAATTTCTGGATTGGTTTAGAGTAGAGACAGACTGTCTAACATAGGTGATAGATATTGGAAAATTATTGTAAATAAAGTACGCGTAGTTCTTAGTATAAAAAGCTAACACCACCCCAAGGGCGGTCAGTGTGCCTCAACCTGACCTGCTGAACAGATCTCCGCAGGTCAGAGAAAGAATGTTATAGATAAGAGAAAATAACCTTGAAAAGCAGAACTGATGAATCTCGACTTCTTCGGTCACGAGGCTGGGAAAAAAGAGACTTTAATACCTCGGGAGCCACTTCGAGCAGAGAAACCCAAGATATAACAATTGAAGAACAACTCCAGTACAGATCAGGGAGAACGGACTTCTCACTGAACAACCCTCCTAGCTCTGGCCTCAGTCCTGAATCTCAAAAGAAAGTTACTCTGCACCCCACTCCATCCAAACAAAAAATCCTGGATTCAATAAAAACACTGACTTGGGGTATGCTTTGTTTTCCTCCTTCCTTTTGCCACCTCCTACCTTTTTCTCTTTCTCTGTGAACTCTTATTTTTTAATCAAGTGTAACACAGATCAGTCGTTCTCCACTCAAATTTAACAGAAGCAGGGTGCTCCTATTCTCGTTCCAGGACCCCACTAGGAGTGCTGAAGCATAGGTCTGTGAGGCTAAACAGTTAAATCTTGCCCAGAGGGTAACAGGCAGTAGATGTGATCCATCTCATGTCAAGACTGGCCTGGCCTGTCTTGTTTGTACTTGTAGTAGCATGTTTTAAGTAATTGTGAGCATAATTAACTGATTAAGTAGTATGAGAAAAGGCAAAAAGGTGAAGAAGACTGTGCCACAATGTCCCACCCATACTCCCCTCTTCTGTCCCCATCCCCGTTGTGTCATAATCCCACAGGGAGAGACCCGTGGAGAAGTCGGGGCCAGGAGAGCTCTAAGGAAGTGCTGTGCACGTGTGTGCCAGTGTGCATGGCTCTGTGTGCACACATAGGTGCTGAGGTGCACACATGTGTCAGTGTACATGGCTGTGTGCACGTGTGTTGAATTGCACACTGTCAAGTGTGAGTGGGTTTGTGCACAGCTCTGTGCTTGTGAGTGCGCACAGGCTCTGAAGATGTGAGCATGGCCCTGTGTGGGATATGTGTGTGTTGATGTGTAGGACACTGCACACATTAGTATGCACAGCTCTGTATGCACATGTGCTGGTGTGCGCAGGTTAGGCGTGCACAGCTCCATGTGTGTGTACAAGTGTGTGCTATTAGCAAGTACCAGGGCTCTGTGCAGGTGAGCAGGTGCCTGTTTGTGCACTAGCTCTGCACATGTTCCTAGGTGCACACATGAGCTAAGCACACCCAGAGACGTGGCTTCAGAAACATGGCTCTGGATACACAGCTCAGTGCATCCGGCTGCTGTCCCACCTAGGAAAAACAGACGTGTGTGTCACTACTGAGCTCTGATGGCTAGAGTGGCCTCTGGCTCTCTGTGTACACTCTGTTCTCTTGAAAAGAAGAATTTGCCTCTGCGTTTCCCTTTTATAGGTGTTAAAGCAAAGAGAGGCTGCCTGCTCTAGAGAGAAGGGAAATCATAGTCACAGCCAGTCCCTTTGTCCCTTTTCTCTAAGAGAACTGTCTTCTTCATGAGCCCAAGGGCTGGACAGCCTAGCACAGCTGAAGACCCAGCTAGGTACAGGAAGAGCAGGCAGCTGTGGTCAAAAAGATTTTGCTAAACCTAGAAAGTTTTGGAAAATGCTGATGGCAAATCCTAATGTGGTGTTGCCTTCCTCTACTCACTGTCCCTGTACTGTTGGGTGAGTAACTGCTGAAGATATTCTCATGGAAACAGCTGCTCACTTATAAAGTTTAACAAAAAATTACAACAAACAAACTAAATAAGGAAAAATTACAGCGCTTGGAGCCCCCGTGACTATCAGCCACATGCTCATCTACAAAATGGATGCTCTGCCTTTTATATCTTTAGCCCCTCCCAAAGTTTTATGTCAACTCCTCTTCCATCCATTGGTGGAGATTACTTTCTTATATCTTGATTGGACATCAGATGTTGTTACCCTGTGCCTCTTGGTAATAAGCTGGCCTTCTCTAAATGCCCTGACTACTGAGGCTATTACAAGGGGGAGGGGAAAGACAACTATGGGGAGGACATATTACAATAACATTACTATACATTTTAACATCTATATAATATCTATCTGTTAATTGTGAGAGCCAACTATTATATTACTCATGTATAACAAACCCCCCTTTTCTATAAGTTATTTGGTTCGAACAATTAACCCTCTTTTTTTTGATTCTGTTAATTTACTTTTCTTCTCAGAAAAAAAAAAAAATTGTTAGCATCTGTTGGTGTGGGTGAGGACAGTGGGAATAGGAAAAAGCATCTTAGGTTTTCCTAAGATCCACCTATTTGGAAAAATGGGATCACAGAATTCTGGTGTGGCTTTTTTTACTCTCATTTACTGTGTCTATGGGGTTGTTACTCATAGTAGGTCTATCTTAGTGGTGAGTATAGAGGCCAACTCGGTCTTGTCTTTCAGTCTCTGTTGTATTAAGAGACAACTGAGGAATGATAGAGGTCTGGTATGGCTTTCATGTTCCCACCTTACCATGCCTACAGGATTGCTGCCCACAGCAGGGCTATAATCTTCTCGGTGGCGAACACAGGGGCCAACCCAGTCTTGCCCTCTATTTCTTGTTTTACTCTATTTATTGGTTCTTAAGGAAACCACACCAATATCTCTTACAGTTCCCTATGTACCTCCCCTCAACAGATGCTTCTAATTCTTATCTATTAAAATAGGACAATTACATTATTAAATTATACTGTTCAAACTCCCTACTTAAAGTGTTAGTTAAAACAATCTTCAATCTAGCTGGTGTAAGCTCAACTTTACTTTTGGACATCTTAGAGTTTCTTTGGTTATGTCTTATTCGGTCTGGATGTTACAGTCTATTCTTTGGGTTCTTTCACTGGGCTTCTAATTTTCTCAACATGAGTCCACTTTTGCTCTGCAGTTCATACTGTCAATTCAGTGGTTAGTAGTACCTGAAAGGGACCTCTCCACTGAGGGGTTAAACTGAAGATAAAGTACATAGCACTGTCTTATATATTTGACACAAGGGAACTGAGTGGCCCATTAAGTATTACAATCACAGAGAGATTTAGTACCTAGCTTAGCATTTTGTTTTGACGGTTGTAGTTTCTAGGGAACATGGGTTAGAATAGCAGTGGGTCACAGCGATTGTAGATACTCTTGTTTATAGAGATTTAATGGAAACAAACATTATTAAATTTGATGGAAATCACTGTATACAACTTTACATAAACTTTTGGCAAACTTATACATAAAGGCAAATTATTTTCCTTATAAGAACAGGGTGTATACAGAGAGCTAGGTAGTGACACACACACATACATATATACACATACGTCTGTTTTTTTAGGTGGGACAGCAGTTGGATGCACAGAGCCGTGTATCTAGAGCTATGTCTCTGGGCGGGCCCAATCCATGTGTATACACAGGAACATGTGCAGAGCTAGTGTATATACACACATGTACCTGCTCACCTGTACTGAGCTCTTGTGTACTATGGTACTTGTTAGCAGCACACACTTGTGTATACTCAACTTGCTACATCAGCACACGTGTTCATGTGGAGTCTTGTTTACCTGAGTTAGGCAAAGCAGTCCTTGACTGCTGGAGTTAGTTCTGAAGGTGCAAAGCATTTAAGGTGTGAGCACATCCCTTTCTGACTTTGGCTGAGACCTCCTGCTCCAAACTGCTGCCTGCTGCTTTGATAGAAAAAGACTGTATTACTTAAATGGCTAGTAGGAGTTGAAGTACATGCACCTCTGTCACAGTGTGCTTGAGTACTTAGGCTGGATTAGAAAACTTCTTAGAGGGATTAAATCACATTATTAAGATGTACTTGCCTGTAAAACAAAACCACCTTCCTATCCATGTGTCTGGATAGGAACTGCTGGAGCTTTGAGCTGCTAATGCAAAGCAAATCTTCTCCTGAAAAAACCAACCTTAAATTGAGAACTAGATTAAGACACCTGGGGAGAGCACCAATCTGCCTGCCAGCCAGAGTATGCTATGGGGAGAATAAAAATCTTAAACCAAAGCTAAATCTAGTTGATTCCTCCTATCTGTTCTTCCTCCACTAACAGGCTGTGGTGGTGTAGCCATGGGAATGTACAATCTAGACCAGTCTATCAAGGATTTTGCCCACAGTTCCTTCCAGATGGCACTGTCTAAAGGCTGGCCCCTCTACATGAGCACCAAAAACACCATTCTGAAGAAATACGATGGCCGGTTCAAAGACATCTTCCAAGACATCTATGACAGGTAATCAGTTGTGTACTTCCTACTGCAGTGCATAAGTCTGCAGCAGGAACATCCTCTCCAGCCTTGTGAGCTGCTTTTTCAGACGCTCAGCAACACTTTAAGGGCACAGGGGATGCCATCTCTGTCACAGTCTCCCTTGTCCTGTAAAGCACAAGACTCAATGTGGAAAGCTCTGCTAAATGTGTCTGTGGTGTCCACATCTTCTAATAAAGCCACAGATTCTCTGTGAGTGCCTCTATGATTCTGAAGCAGCCAAGGGAAAAAAGAATAAAGAGAATGCAGGGGTTTTTTGGTTTTAGTCGTATCTGTGTACTTCTCTCTATGTACAAACTGTGCAATTCCCTGTTGTATGACAAGGTGTTTTGGTTTTTGTTTCCTAGAGAATACAAGTCTCAGTTTGAGGCCAAAAAGATCTGGTATGAGCACAGGCTCATTGATGACATGGTTGCTCAGGCCCTGAAATCTGAAGGAGGCTTTGTCTGGGCTTGCAAGAACTACGATGGGGATGTGCAGTCTGACTCTGTTGCACAAGGTATGAGGTGCTTCCTATGCCACACTGAAGCAGGCTTAGTGGCAGGCTCTTATGTCCTTCTGTCACATCTTATGGAATGGCATCACATCAGAATGTGATGTTCGGTCTCAAAACTTGTATTTCAAAATTGTTGCCAGTCATGGAGGTATCGGACAGTCAAAAAAATTCTGATTTTGCTTTTACAAGAAAATCTATTGAATGTAGACTCTGTAGTTTATTTATTTACAAGAGGGAAGTTTCTACCACATGATAACTGGTAGGCTTTCTAGCCTCATGGACAGTATTTAGACAGCTGGTTCTCCGTCACTGACATCTTGAGTTAAGCTGACTGCTGCTGAGTGTGATGGCAGGTGCTCTGCAGATAAGTCATGAAACTTTCAGGACCTAAAGCTACCTGTCAGATGTAAAGAGAGATATTGATATGTTTAACTAGACATAATTGTAATGCTTGATCAAAATCCTATATAACCAAGGTGCATGGTGCCAAAACAAATATGGATGCAGAATTCCACAGGATGAGATGCGTGGCTTTATGTAATACACTGTTTCTGAAGTAGTGCCACTAAACTGCCTCCCACAGAACAAGGATGTGTGTTGGACTGCTAAACAAAGCAGCTTTCAAACATGGAGATCTCTGAAACCTACAGGGTTAGAACTGGTGTGAATGTTCAATATCAGAAGTTGCTTGTTCCTCTCACAAGAGCAGATGCTCTTAATAAGAAGTTGTTTTGTTTCCTGTGACCCTCTGTGAAAGACAAGCAGCCCAACACTTACAGTACATTTTCAGTAGAAATCTGTCCAGCAAATTAGGTAAGAAAACTAATTTCCTTGAAATGGTGCAGAATGTCAGTATATCTATAGCTCATGGTTCCACTGGACTTCATGTTCAGATGAACTGTTATTTTGATGTGTAGGGACTTGCCAATTAATTGCAGAAGCACTACTGCAGCTCTGCTGTTCAGGAATTTTCCTATCAGTGGGAAGATGTAGGGGCATTGTAGGATGGGGAGATGAAGGGGAATTTGAGGGAGCTGTCCAAAGGAGACACTGAGCTTTTGAAACTTGTATTTTGTAGGCTATGGCTCTCTGGGGATGATGACCAGTGTGCTGATCTGCCCTGATGGCAAGACTGTAGAAGCAGAAGCTGCTCACGGGACAGTGACTCGTCACTACCGCATGCACCAGAAAGGCCAAGAAACCTCCACTAACCCCATTGGTGAGCTGCTTTTCACTGCCCTTCATGCCCCAGCCTCTACACATGAAAGAACAAGTTTAGAGTAAGAATACCTGCACCCTTTCTGAAGACAACTGTACCACTTAGTGGTGAAACTTGCAGGTCATAATGCATTTTTCTTCCAGAGGTTGTGATGACCCTTAAGGGGAAGGAAGTACCTAAGATTCTTAAATGCTCATTGATCAAAAGAAGTTACAAAAGTCAGAGGGTCTGCAAACAATCAGAAAGTAGACCAGTAAATTACACACATGGCATGGAAATACCTACTATATAAGCACACAGCAGTGGGTTTTGGATAAAGGGGTGGAGTGAAAGTGAAGAGAGGAATTAAAGAAAGATGAATTAAAGGAAGTAAGAAAGGAAAAAAAAAGAGGGAATTAAAGGAAGAAAAAGAGGAGAAAAGAGAGAAAAATAGATCACTAGTCCTGGCTACAGCATTGATTACTTTAGGCTGCTGTTTAAAGGGTTGTTAGAAAGTAGGGTATAGAATGCATTAGCTCCTTATAATTGAGAGCTGGAGGGGTCTCACTTTGGGTCACTGTTTATGGGGTTGCAAGAGAGTAGGCTTTAGTTATAGTAATTTTCCATCCTGGCTGCAATTCAAGTCAGTAACTTTCTTTGAAAGTTCAGTAACAAAAATATTATTCAACTTGGGTTGTTATTCAGGCAAGAAAAATACCTTTGCAAGGCTGTTCATTTAAAAAAAAGGTGCTCATTAGACACCACTAGTTCCTGTGTTTCTGATAAGCTTGAGAAGGGCTTAGGTGTGGTTTGCCAAGGCCTAATGAGTATTTCTCAGATCACAGTATGGCCTGAGGGGGAGGCAAGGGAATACACCCCCAAAGTCCTCTCATGACTTAAGTCAGCTTCTCTGGGTCTCTACAGGCACAGCTACAGCCTGAAGCAAAAAACCAGCTGGAATGGAGTGAGTGCAAGCAATAAACTGGACCTAACTTAGCCTTTATGCACTCACTCTTTGGGAAACTATTGGTTTATACCCACAAGGCCTTAAGGTTTAGGTTGATTGTTTTATATTACTCTTTCTGATGGCCCAGAAGAACCAACCACACCCCAAGCCACATACACACTCAAAGTGTAAGGGTAGGTGAAATGGGACATGAGGGAAAGCATCCTCTAAATTTGCATTGAGACCAGAGCATAATGTAGTGTTAGGAAAAGGACTGTACCCTTCTGTCACAATATTCTCTGTAACTACAGAGTCCTACCATCTGTCATTTTCTGACTTGGGCAGGGAGAAAATAAAATGACATGCATGGAGAGATTACTGGAGGCAGTGAGTAGTTTGAGGTCTGCTTTGGTTTTTTTTTTTCAAGTTCCACAAAAGGTAAAGGATACCTAAATGAAGATAAGTGTTCTTTCCCATACCAGATTTTGTATCTTTTTTTTCAGTCTGCTTTCCATTTTATTGGTATTAAAAAATCCAATTATTGTTCCACATGATGATTTAGAGCAACTTTCAGGAAGTTCTGGAAAGATAGAATAACCCAGTGTTCTCTCTCAGCCTCCATCTTCGCATGGACAAGAGGCCTCGCTCACAGAGCTAAGCTGGACAACAACACTAGCCTCAGGAACTTTGCAGTTGCCCTGGAAGAAGTCTGCATTGAGACCATTGAATCTGGCTTCATGACAAAGGACCTTGCTGCCTGCATCAAAGGCCTGCCTAAGTGAGTGTCTGAAATAACCAGCTATGCCTAGAAAAGGCTGTTTTACATCGTGGTTCTGAACAGCATTGGCTGAAATGTTATTTTTAGTATGGTAAAGAACAGGAGTCTGTCTCACAGGACTTCCTGTACCCAGTGCTGTAAAACAAACATGAGGCACTCCCTGACCCAAGCAACTTAGTGCAGATTGCTCTCTCCCTGCTATTGCACCAAATGAATGGGAGAAAAAAAGTAAAGAAGGAACTGCAAAGATTTACATGTTTTGTATGACAGTCTAGCTATGGTGGCCAGATCCTAATAAATGAAGAAGACCTACATAACTGTAAAATATCACCTGGCTACCTCTTCCCAGAGCCTTATGGCAAAGAACCCAGCCTGATGAGTAGGAGAGAACTCTTTTGGTTTTAGAGGCAAAACATAGTTCTTTGAACAGTCTTCCTCTGCTTTGTTTGAGAGTCTACACAACTAATACCTGTCTTGTTTTGTTTCCCCCTGCCAGTGTCACACGCTCTGATTACCTGAACACCTTTGAGTTCATGGACAAGCTTGCTGAAAACTTGAAGCGGAAGCTGGCCTCTATGCCCAAAGCTTAAGGCATGGGCTGCACTCAAGCTCCCCTAACAGTGTCTCCCACTTACATCAGAGTCTAAGTGGCATTGTCTCATTTCTTGTGCTTCTTCTAGGCTGTTTTTCAGCTTTGGCCATCTGGTATTATCACACTGGTATATGCTTCCTGTCAGAATCATCTCTTTGCCCAATTACTCACTTTTCTCTTGATTTTCTGTCTGATCACACTTGAGTCTTCTTGCAAAGCACAGGCACTGGAGGTCTCTTTCCTCAAGAAAAGTGAATTCTGTAGACTGGAATCACCTAAGGGAACTTCATGACTTGAGAAGGTATGAACTGGGGGTTTTAGCAAGCTCTCCATTTTGTGTCTCAAAGATAGCTCCCTTCTTAACCTGCTGCACTAAGTCAACACTTTCCAGACTCTGCAGCTGTGCTGGATTCACCTCATATTTACATCAAGATCTTGGACTCCATCAGGAGAGTGGGAATGGTGCTCCACACCACAGTCTCTATTCCTGCTGTTGAAACCTTCCTCACACACCTTCTGCCCCATCTCACAGACTGCAGTCTCACTAGAACGTGTTACAGATTTTGAATGAAGAAGCTTTGCATTTTGAGCACACTCTTCACCTTGAGATCTGTCAGGACTACTTTTTGCATTGTTTTTAATTGCAGTTGTTTTCTTTCTTCCTGTTCTTGCTTTCTTAGCAGTTGTTCTCTCATCAGTTTTAGTTTTTTAATAGGCTCCTTTGGGGGTACAAACATTCACCCATGACTGCTCAATCTTGCTGAATTTTTACAGTCTCACTCCCTCCAGATGTGAAACTATACTAATATATAGATGATACTCAATTTGAAGGAGATTCCCATGAAAAGGTGGGAGAAGCTGCAGCAATAATAGGAAGCATTACATGAAGCAGAAATTGAAATTCAGTCTGAAAAATGTCAAGGACCAAGAAATAAATCTTTGGGTACTTGGTAGATGCAGCTAGTGCAGTAGTTCCTCCAGATACCTTAAAGGAATGAGAAGAAATACAAGTGCCCTCGTCAAAGAAAAAATTACAAGAGTTAATGGGAACTTTAGGACATTGGAGAAAAAATGTACCTGGCTTTTCTGTTATTGCTTGCATAACTGGGTCTGTATTGTGCTTTGTTGTGTAACTTTACAAACACTAGATAAAGATGAACATAGACACTTTTTAAACTTTTAGAAAATCATGTTTCCTGAAACTTTTTGAGCTGCTAGGTGAAGCCCTACTTTTGCTAAGCAGATGAATTTGACAAGAGCTCGGTATTGGTCTGGATTCCTAGTTGTGTTCACAGCAGACCTGAGGTTTTTCTCTGTGACTTTGATCTATGTTTATCTCTTCCTCTCAGACTGAAGGCCAGTCTGTGTCACAGCTCTGGTCAAACCAGCAGTGACCTATGTGCAGCAGACCTTAGAAATGAATACCGTCCTTCTCTCTCGAGTACTTCCCAGTGAGTATAAGTGAGCTCAGAGGGCTCTGCCAGCTCTACCACAGCCCTCCTGAATTTATCTTGTAGTGCCAACCAGAGCACAGTGTCCTGATACCAAGGGATTTGGTTCCATTGCTACAGTCAGGACTGTAGCATTTGAGTAGCACTTAGTAAATGCTGGAAACAAGCCTTATAGGCTAAGAGCCTACCAAAGCCATGCTGCAGTGTCTAAATGCAGGCCATGCATTTAGTTATGCTCCTTCTGACTGGATGTGAAGCATAGGAACTGTTAACCTCTTCCCTCACCCCACAATTCATAAGGTGCAAACTTTTCTCCAATTGTCTGGGCTATTACTTACCCTTGTTGTCTTACGGCAAGTCGTATCATGACTGTGAAAACTTATTCCATCCATGGTTGTGTGTTGGGTTTTTTTTAAGGAATATTTTTAATTCAAACTAAAATAAAAGCCAACTAACATTCTTTGTGTCTCCTTCCTTTGTGTGATCAGCAGATATGGGGAAACTGCCCCAGAGAGAGACTCCAGTAGCTTTCAGTAGAGTCCAGTGCAGGCTGGGACAGACTGTTGGAATGTGATATAAACAAAAAGTATCTCCCCTCTTAAATATAGTTTCAATTTGTTTTAGCCTAGGCACAGCTGTCATGTGTAGTGTCACGGTAAATATCAGGTAGTGTACAAGAATTTGAAAATACCACTTGCATTGAAATTTTATTTTGGGAGTAATACAAACTGATACATCATTGCTCAGCAAAACAAACTGGTTACACATGAACAAACTCCCCCTCCAGCTGACTGCTCGAGGTGGTGATTAGGATAGAGATACCAATGTTAGACTAAAGGAGATATTATTACCCTGTGTTTGAAGTACAGCTCTGTAACTGCTAGCACCTGTCTCCATACCTTCAATGTCAATGAATACAATCTACTATTCTGTTATTACCACAAGCACATAAGGGCAGCTGGAAAAAGTCCCATTTCTGACCCATAGAGGCAATGAAAACAATTAGTGGGAACACTTGGAGATGTAAGTTCCTGGCCTGGCTTCTGACATCAGTGGATCAATACAGGCAGGTTCTAATAAAACAGCACTTATAACAAGAGTTATAAGTGTTATTGACTAGCTCCTACCTGGCTTCCAGAGTTACAGAATACCAGAGAAAGCTTGGTAACTTCCAGAAAACTGAACAAATAAATAAGAAGGCATTTTTGAATCTCAGGCCTTTTTTTTTTTCCTACTTTTAATAACTTAATGGTACAGCTTAAATGTAAGATATGTAGTAGCATTTACCTGACTGCTGATGACACTGTTTTCCCTGCTACTAATTAAGTTTCCATCTTCTGGAGTCCTCTAAATACAGAGAGTACAGCAAGACCCAGCCAATCCTCATGAACTGACAGATGTTGCTGAAGTGCTAAGGAGAAGGAGTAAGTATGGTCAGAAGAAAAGAGCAGCCCTCTCCCTGCTCTGCCATAGAGGAAACACTTTTCCTGCTTCCAAACAGGCACATTTCCTTCCCTTTTACAACTGGTGTGATCCCTTCTTTTCCCCACCACTCTCTCAACACTTAAAATCAATAATCTTTAAAGTTACACAGCAGACCCTAAAAAAGCAAGTGCTTGAAGCCAGTGGGTACTGCAGTGGAAGAGTAAAGGATTTCCTGAAACACAACTGACCCCATCTGGAGTACTGTCGTCCAGCTCTGTGATGCCCAGTTTAAGAGGGATATGGACCTGTTGGAGCAAAGCCAGAAGGGGAACACAAAGATGATCAGAGGGCTGAAATACCTCCCTTATGAAGACAGACTGAGAGAGTTGAGGTTGCTCAGCCTGGAAAACAGAAGGTGTGAGGGATACCTTATCACACCTTCCAGTACCTCAAGGGGCTACAAGAAGGCTGAAGGAGGTACTTTTTAACAAGGGCAAGGAGTGATAGGAAAAGGAGAGATGTTTTAAACAGCTCTGTCCCACGGTACCCTCTCCTCTGATCACCTTTCCTGTAGCAATACTCAGAATGTTTGAGACCTGTTTAGATCTGGTCCTAAGCACCCTGTGTTTCAAATATTTCTTAATGTTGGTTGGTATAGAGCTCATCTTCTGCTGCAGAGATCTTTACATGGCAGCCAGGGGCAGAGAACAGGAAGAAAGCAGAAGATAGCTAGAAGCTAATCATACAGCACATAAGGGCCATGCCCATCATTAAAACAGACATGCATCAATTTGTGTTAACCACTTTCCCCACTCCATAAGTTCTAAAGATTTCAAGCCACAAGAAATCCATGGCACAAGGCTCAGTTTGTCAAATTGGTCCTTGGGTTGCCTTAGTTGGAATAGTTCATCTGCCTGGTCAGCCACCTCCATCTTTGCTTGGGCCTGTGTGTTCAAAGCCGTAGCCTGCTGGCTAAACGCGCGAGCTTCTAGGAGCCTGGGGGCTGCTTTCAACCACCGTTCTAATCCTTTCTGTTGATACCAACTTGCCTGCCTGGGCACTGAGACATCCTTCAGGAAGACATTCTTTGTTCTCTTTCATCTTCTTGGTCATTCCCTTGGCTTTGACAGGCTTTGGGTTTTTTTTGCAGAGAGAAGAGTAGAGGAACTCCGTGTCTGTAAATGGGTCACCCTGCCTCAGTTTCCTGCAGAAGCAAAAGGGTTACATTGAACCATCAGGTATTCCTTGAATTCATGTATGATTTTAGTCCCTAAAGTTTCTAATTTTAGTGCAGTTCTTCCCCATAAGATGATCAAGTGGTACAGTTTGTTTCTTGTCCAATAGAGTACTTTCTGGTGCAATGTAACCAGCTATTCACAGAAGTTCAAACTGGGACACTTTGCAGGGAAAAACACACCCAGAAACATTATATAACTATGAAGTTGTCATTTTAGGAATACATGACTGTGCAATAGCCATTGGATGCACTGAATCTACAGTTTCCTAGGGAAAAGATGCTGCTATTTATTTAGGTATATCTGCTAGTGAATATAGATACAAGATGCTCTCAGGGGGAAAGTATTACTCAGGTGTCTAAAATTTTAGTCTTCACAGAATGTAAATGAAATCAGGGCTTTTGCTGGGCTGTCTTTAACTTGTCTTTTATCATTGTGGTACTGCCTCATTAGCACTGGAGTACCACAGATGCAGTCTGCCAAGAGATGTGCTCATTTCAACAAGTAAAATAACATCTTTGGTAGCTTGTTACCAGAAGCTTAAACATCCATTTGTACTGATGCAGAATTTTGGCATAACCACACAGTGGTAAAAGAGGAAGGTCACAGAACACAAAGGGTAAGAACTTTGAACAAAGCAACAGAAGGCCCAGCCCTAGAGAGTTAGTGTATGAGAGCAGAGCAGGGATTGCAGCATGGGAACAGTCTTTGGAATTAATAGTTTAAAGCCCAACCTGTTGATTGATGGCTCTTTGTAGCAGGTTGGCTTCCGTTTCCGCTTAGATGAGCATCCTGATGCTTCCTCCGAGCCAGAGTGAGACACAGCCCTGGCATTGTTCAAATCCTGTAGTGGCCTGATATCTGCAAAGGGAGACATCCACATGGTTTGATCAAAGTGATTCCAAATTATTTCCAGATATCCTAAAAAATAACATCTGACAAACAGAAAAGAGTTGTGTTACAAGGTTTCTCTGAACATGCACAATCCGGAATCTAAGCATATTGCCCCTAAACTCAGGAGACCATTATAATCCAAAAATACCAGACCTGCTCCTGAAAAGTCAGCTCATAAATCAAATTAGGTCCCTCAATGAAAGAAAATCACTAGTACTGATAGTATCATGGGCTCTGGTGTAGTAGAAAAATGCTATAAAAACTCTCTTTGATAGCTGTAATGCTCAGGAGCTTACAGCCTGGAGAAGACAGCAAGCTTATAGCACACAACCAACCTACCAGCAACCTACTGACTTCCAGCAAGACACAGGACCAGTGCTCATGCACCTTTGCAAGTGGAGACAGCCAAAAGGAGGAGGGCAGGAGAACAAACTTCCTCCCTCTCTACAAAGTACAGCCCACTCCTGTTGTAACAGGCCTGTTTGTCAACAGCTACAGAAAGAAAAACCCCACAAGACTACTCTTTTTACAGAGCATCCATTAACAGCAAACTCCCCAAAACAATTAGCTTAACTATTGTAGTACCAGCCCAGGGATGCACCCTCCACATCCTTTTAAAAACAAACAAACTAAAAAAAAAAAAAACCCACAACCAAAATCATTTAGGTTGGGTCCTGGTTAATTTCCAGTGAAGATCTCACCTTAGAAGTGCCTTGCAGCACTAACCATTCTGGACCAAAAATTTTCCACCTTCTTGTTATTTTGTGCTCCAATAACACTGACTGACGCTAGTAGGCAGGGTCAGCATCAAGTTAGATTTTGAAGTGCTTAAATACTTGATTGTCTAAATTAATAGGCATGCCCTGTAGATAACAAGAGTGGTAAAGCAAGACTCAGCATATGCTGCTAGTCTGGTCCCAATATCTACACATGGACAAGTGGACAGAAATTCTTATAGAAATGCTGATAAACTAGAAGCAAATGCAGCCACAGAAAGGACAGTGCAGCACAAGTGGAAGCATAAATGGTGTACTGGAGATTGATCTTTAACTCTGAAAAAAGAGAGGAGAGGAAGGAAAACACAAGTACTTGCTGCATGGAGTTTTTGCCCTCATCTCCAAACACAGGTACCTACCAGGTTTCTGTGAAAGTGAGCTCCAAGAACTTGACTGGACTTGGCTTCTTTCCCCAGATATTTCCTCTGCAGTCATTTCTTGAAATATCAGGGAGTTTTTCAGCAAAACAGGGGTTTTTGCTGGCATTCTGTTGCCCTCAGTACTTAAGTTCTTGGAAACTGATACTTCTGTAAGTCTGGAGCTGACAGACAAAACTGCAGAACTGCTCACATGGGAGGATTCAAGACTGTGTGAAAGGTCTGCAAGACTATCTGCAAGTGATATCTCAGGTAGCTGCTCCTCCAGGAAATCACCTGGCTCAGACAGCAGATGGCTAATGCAGGAAAACTTCCCCATCAGGACAGTCTGCTTGGATGCAAGTTCTGTGGAACTCCCAATGAGAACCTTGGCACCATCACTTTTTCTGCCCAGGGAATCAGTCTCTGGAGGTTGAGGGTTACTCCTCTTCCTCTGAGGCCTGGGTTTGCAAGAGGCTTCTTTTGTCAAAGCATTGATGTTGTGGTCACCTTCACCTTGCCCATTTTCTTGACGGTCCCCTGTCTGTTTTTTATTGCTCTTTTGATTGCTCTTAACAGCTCTGGGGATTTTGCTCACTTTGCTCCCAGGAACAGACCTGGAAGGTAGATTTTCACTCCCTTCAGATTCTGTCTGGAAACAACCTGAATTTCCTGCAAGATCCAAAGGATGGACAATATATGTTTCCCTGCGCTGTTTTAGATTACCTGGCAAATCCTCTGTGCTCCCATTAGCTACTCCTTGAACATCTATGCAGGGCCTAAAAACATGAACTTCATTGCTCTGATCACAATTACTATTCCTGGCAGTATTCTTCCTGATTGTTTGACTTCTTTTGGGCCGTTCTTCAGCCTTGGACTCTGGTATTATCACAATGTTTGGTAAATATTCCTCATCAGAATCATCTCTTTGCCTAATTACTCTAGTTTTTCTGTTGGCTTTCTGTCTGATGCTCTTTCTGCTCACACCTGAAAATTTTGTAGAATTCTGCAGACTGGAATCCTCTGAGGGAACTTCATGACTTGAGAAGGTATGAACTGGGGGTTTTAGCAAACTTCCCACACTTTGCATCTCAAAGATCTTCTTAACCTGATGCACTGAATCAGCACTTTCCAGACTCTGCAGCTGTGCTGGATTCACCTCATGTGTACTTCCAAAGTCTTGGACTCCATCAGGAGAGTGGGAATGGTGCTCCACACCACAGTCTCTATTCCTGCTGTCAAAAGCCCCCTCCCACACCTTCTGCCCCATCTCACAGACTGCAGTCTCACTAGAACATGTTGCAACTTCTGGCTGAAGAATCTTTGCATTTTGAGCACACTCTTCACCTTGAGATCTGTCAGGACTACTTTCTGCATTGTTTTTAATTACAGTTGTTTTCTTTTTTCCTCTTCTTGCTTTTTTAACAGTCTTTTTCTCTCTGGTTTTACACTTACCTTCGCTTTTAACCTTTACAGGAACAAACTCAGGGACTTGGCTATAGCTAGGGTCCATTTCAACACCACACCCCATTTCTTTTGTCTGTGGCTGCTCACAAAAGGTCTCTTTACCCACAGAGTTTCTATGAGAAACAACAGCAGTTTGAGCAGGTGAAGCCAGGGGGCTGGGAGATGGCAGCTGTTGCTGTGTGTTCTTGCTGGAGCTGCTGTTGTCCTGTGCAGTACTACCCCAAGCTGCCTGAGTGGAACTGACATGTGGGAAGATATCCAGAGCAGAAGATGGAGTGCTCGTAGCAAACAGGGTGGAACGCTTTCTCCTCTGAGTAATGTGCCCTTGTGTGAGACGATCAAATAAATGTTTTGCCATCTCATCAGCCTGATATGAAAGAGTATGACTTTCCAAGGAAAGTGTTGGCAAATTGTTGGGATTTTGTTCAGTGCTACACAAGACCTCTGTTGGAAAGAAAAAAATCATGTTTAAGGCTGAGAAATGCAGCAGGCAATTGCCATCTTTCTCCATACCAGTAAAAACCTTGCTCCATACACTGCCACAAATCCAGAGCATAAAAAAGCATGATTCTGAGACAAGGATTCCCCCAACTTACTGTGTATCAGATTGGCTTCTCTCTGAACAGAGGGGCAGCCCAAATCAAGTTCCCCTAATCAGCCATAATATTAGGAACACTCATGATCTGTATAAGAGCTATCATTTGTATGGCAAATCCACAAGAAACAGTGGTGCACTGTTGCCGTTGAGGCAGGGGTTTGTAGATGGATGGATGAGGGAGACTCTTGATTCCATGATCAGAAGGTTAGATTTATATATTATGATATATATATAACATTATGACTATGCTAATAAAGATAGAAAGGCAGGGAGCTTCTTCTGAAGCTGCTAAGCTAACAGAGAGATAGAAAGGAATGAATAACAATGTCTGTGTCCCAGCACAGAGCGATAGCAGTCCTGCTGTGAATGGTCAGCAGATCCAAACATCTGCTGACCATCCAACCACAGGTGAATCTGCTGCATTCCACAGTAGCAGATAATAATTGTTTACATTTGCTGGTAAGCCTGTGAGCTCCAGCAAGGAGAAATCCTAAGAAAGGATTTCTTAAGAAGAATGGCTGTGACAGTGCACCTAGTCAGATTCTGCACTTTCAGACATCTCCAAAAGTCTTATGCAAGCTCAGTGCCTATTACTCAAAAAGCCTGTTTTTTGAGTTTGATCTAATGCAAACACACCACATATCCCTCTGAAGACTCTGATATACATATACAGGGATATACATAACTCCTGCAAGAGCAGCCCCAGTGGAGCATGTAGTTAATACCAGTCATTAGGAGCTACTGGAGCTGTGGTTGAGAGCTAACTGGAGCTATGGCATTTACGCATTTCTGAGCATAGACACAAAGTCATACCACAAGAACAGCAAGAGATGCAAATTTACCTCCAAATATGTGAGAGTCATGAAAAGCTCCCTCTGTTCCCATTGCTTCAGTCACCTTCTTGCCATTCTCTTCCTGGTGGAACTGAGGTATCTCATCATGCTGTGGTGGCGAAGTATCTTTGGAGGCAACAGGCACAATTTTCAGGGCCTCATTAGAAGCAGGTCTCTGAAGTTCTCCTGCATTAGAAGCAGGTCTCTGAAGTTCTCCTGCATTAGCAGGTCTCTGAGTTCTCCTAGAAGCAGGTCTCTGAAGTCCGGATATTCGTAGCGCTGTGGAGCTGCCAGCTTGCTGCTCTGCATCATGCAGCTTGGAAATGGGCACTCTCATCGGTATCTGTGTAACCCTGGTGAGAAGGAAGAGCAGAATGGATCGTGTTTCTCATACATGACAGGCCCCAGAATCCAGCAGACTAACTACAGGCCACATGTGGCAGCTCCAAGGACTGCCCTGTCTTCAGAGACTACACAGAGAAGAAAGAGGACTTCAAATATACTTTAAGAGATCATGCTCTGACCATCTTTCCAGAAAGCTTACATGATACAAGGAGGGGACTATTAAACATTTTTATGTAACAAACATCAAAGTAGCCAGCTATGGTACTCACTCGCTCAAGCAAATCTTGCTCTACTCAGCAGCAAAGAGAAAACTGCCTAAAAGTAACACAGTCTCAAAGAAAGGAGGCAAAAAGACTAGTTTTTGCACAGACTCAGCATTAGGACAAACAAGACAAGGAGTGGCAATAAAAAGACAGGATAAAGGAAAGCATCAAGCAGTGGTGGTTCAGAGAAGCTATCTCATACGAAACTGGCAACGAGGCACACACATAAAACACAGAAGTTTAGCATATAGAAATTCAGGACAAGCTTGGTGGTACCATTTTAAAGCCAATCTCAGAAGCTGACCATCTACAATATCATCAGCCCAGCTATCTTCAGTCATGATGCTCTTCTGGCCACTGGACAAGGATGAAGAATTTATATGGAACTGGAAAGAAGAGAAATAGGAGAATGAGTTAAAGTTCTTGAAATCCCTTGTGCAGCCTCCTGCACAGAAACAGCAGAAGCTCAGTTTCTCTAGAAAGTATGTAAAGTATTGCCAGCAACCCTCTCACGTTATGGAATAAATTACAGAACAAATTGCAGCAGAATCAGATTGTGTCTCCATGGCCTAAGGATGAAGTTAAACTAGTTCAGATATCCTGAGACTAGGAAGCAGAAGTATTTTCCTATCCACCCATGAGACAGGACACAGGGAAAGTACCCTATTCCTTATCTCAAGTTGACATGGCAATACTTCAAAAAATAAATTGAAAAGAAGTCACAACCTGTCAGAACAGAAAAGCCTACTGCCCAATATAGCAAATAATCCAGAGGAAAACTGTTCAAAACTGTAGTTTTCCTACACAAAGACTTAGCCTGGAAATCCTTAACACCAAACTGGCCAGCAGGCAACACAAAGCAAAAGACAGAAAAAGACAGCCCCCTTCCCAGAAGCAGTGTGCTCAGGTTTCCCATGGTTTACCTCAGACAGCTCGGCCATCTTAACTGCAGCCATCAGATTGTCCATTTTTTTCAACATATTATTCTGTATTGAGGTAATAAAGAGAGAGAAGCCATAAAGACATTACATCAAAACACCTCTTCCAACAAGGATGCTACTAGCCAGAGGCATGTTCTGGGGAGAACACAGCTTGGAAACAAAAATAAGCAAATGAATGGCAATCTTTTCGATATGTTGAGAATCCAGACATTCAACAGCAACAGCTCAATCCTCCCACAGCAGAGATGCTGATGCAGCTCACCTTGCCCACCACCCCTCCCCATGCCAGGCACAGCGAGTGCCTTACCAGGAAGGAGAGCCTGTGCCGCAGCGCAGCGTTCTGGAAGTGGCACTGCTTCACCTCCTTCTGTAGGATGGTCTTCTCCTGGGTGAGCCGCTGTGCATTGGCTTTCTCTGCATTGAGGGCCAGAGCCAATGCTTTATTGTTCTGCTTTAGGGAGACTTTCATAGTGGAGGAGTTGTCTGTGAGAGACAGAGCAGTATCACACATCATCAGCGTCCAAGGTCTCACCCATACTTCTCCTGTCATCATAATTCTCTCTCTTCCTACACCAGCCTTCCTCACATTCAAATCTCTACAACTCAATAGCCCCCTCACAAAATTAGCAGTATCCTTCCATAATAACATGTAACAACACTTCAGATATCCTCTCCATCCTCAGTGGGTCACACTCAGGCAGCAAGCTACTGCTTCACTTCTTAGTGAATGATGGCATGGTTGAACTGCTGAGTTTAAAAACATATGCTCCTTGCTTTGAATAAGTCACCAACAGGTAAGTCCTCATCGCCATCCAAAAAATGGGAGAAAAAACTGTTTTCCTCTATAGTTGCCCTTGAGTAAATTTGGACCCCTGTTTCCCAATTTCAAAACAATTAAATAAAAGTAATGGAAATATCTGAGTTTTTAAAGGTAGTCCAAATTATGTCCTGTTCTATCCTTGCATTACTTCCCCCACAAAAACAAGCCAGTTGGCCTAGATTCTGCAGAGGATTGCATATACACTAAAATACTTCGTACACCTTGGGGGACCTTGCGTGGCACTTGACACTCATCTGCAGGGCACTGAATTCACTCAAAACCCCCGGGCAGAGAAGCATCTGAGAGGCAGCACACGAGCTCTGATAAGGGACTGCTGCCCACTCCCGATGCCACGGCCCAAGGCCCAGTTATAAGCTGACATAGCAGCCAGCATATGTCCACACCGCAACGCAAAATATACTCACTGATGATCTTCGTTTTGATTTTCGATGCAAGCGAGGCATTCAACTTCGCAGTCCTCAAGGCACCCTTTTTCTTCTCCCGCATCCGCTCCCTCACGTCGCTCAGACTGAAGAAGGACACTTCGGCGGACTCCCACGCAGCCATCGCTGCAGAGAGCGAACCGAGTAGGGTCAGCACCCGTATTTCCCTTCCGCAAGCCCTCACCGGCCAAGGCTCGCACTTGCCCCGAGAAACGGCCCGGCCCGGCCCGGCCCCGCGCGGACCCCCGGCGGAGGAAGAGGAGGACGACGAGGAGGACGAGGGCGAAGAGGAAGCCCTGCCCGCCAAGCGACTTTCGAATGCCGCGGCCGGCCCGCCCCTCGCCACGCCCCGCGGGCCGGCGGCGGAGGGCGGCGCCTCCTCTGCGCCCCCGGCGGGGCCGGATGAATTCCCTGTGCCGCCCGGGGCCGCAGGGGCTGCCCCGGCCGCACGGGGCTGCTGATGCCCCGCTGCCCTTCCCGCTGGAAGCCGCCAACGCTGAGGCGCTGCTGCCGCCACCGGCCCCGGGCCCACAGAGCTGACCCGCTCCTGGAATGCCTCAAAGAAGGCCGAGGGTTCTTCTGAAGGACATGAGCCACCCAAAAATTGGAGGTTGTAGTTTTCAGCTGTGACAAAGACAGTTAAATGTAACCGTTAAAAGGAATTACTTTCATTCCTAAGCACTTCACACTTCTGTCCAAGTTAACACATTGTTTTCCAGACAGCCTTGAATTTGCCTTCAAGAAGTTGACATTATGTGTGCTGGTGAATATTTTAAGGAGATGACACATACAGGAACAGCAGACAAATATTTTGAAAATCAATTTACAGTGCAGGTACCACAGGAGTAAAGCTGCTGAAAACATATCTGTTTTCCCAAAATGGTGTTCAAGAGGCCAATCCCCTCAGAGAGGTGAGGTATTTGATTTTTCGTACAATTCTGCACAGAAAAGAGTGCTGGGTGTCAAATCCACTAAACCAGCATGACTACCAAAAACTATCAGTATTCAAACATTTTAGTAAACAAAGGCATTAATATTCATTGGCTACAAGTTACATCGTTCTCTGATTAGAATTCTATCTACTATTATAGTCTATGCGCTCAGTCTCTCTTCTTTTGAATTGGTGAGTTTTGTGGTTGCAATCTCCCCTTGCCAGAATTACTTTCTACCTACTTGGGGCTGACTTCAGCACAGTTACTGAGTTGGTTTTGTTAGTTTCTTCTTTATCTTGAGAATTCTGCCAAATGTCCTTGTGGCTTGCAAATTGTGCATTCTTTGTTTTCACTATCACTAGTACATCCTTCTCCCAAACTTTGTTAATGTCCTTCTGGAGCTGAGATTATTGAAACATTTCAAGCTCTAAACCTCAGCAAGGCAGTTCTACTGATAAGTAATTTATGTTTCTAATCTGAATGTCATACCTCTGCCACAGACAAAGGTAGCCCTTTTCAAGACTCCTAAACCCTACTCCTATTTTATGAGGTATTAGTTAATACATAGCAGATGAGCATTAGATAATGGCAATTGTTAAATATATTTATTAATTCCAACCTAATTAAGTAGCAGATTGATGAAACACTTCTCCATACCTATCCTGAAAATTAGACGTGCAATGGGTAACAATTCTGCAGGCTCACAGACCCTGTAGCTTTATTTCTTGCTCTAGGGAAAGAGACTGCCATTAAATGCTAGTTCTATGAGTGTGGGCAAAAGATGTAAGTATCCTCTAAGGTACACTCTGTGATCCATGAGTGACAAATTCCACAGCTTGGGGGCCTAAATTTTCTCTACTAAGTTTATTAAGAATACCGGTCAGTTAATTAAATTAACAGTTGGCTTCTTAAAACCTGAGACCCTTTCCAACACAGCTCTATTGAAACAATGTCAATCTTTTCCAGGAGATATTGCTGATGTCATTACTCAAAATTTCAATTTCACTTATTCTGAAAGTGATTGGACAAATTTGGAGAAGTTAAAAACAAGCAAGAGCTATTAACAGCCAAGGCAACACTTTTTGCTCAAGAAGGTCCTGAATTGGAGAACAGAGAAATACACTGACACAGCTTGGTGTCTGCTGGCACAGTTCCCCCATCTCTTCCACGGGCATTACAGTGAATGTTATATATTTTTCCAAGGAGGAGAACAAACACAGTGGCCTTCCCCACCTTGAAATGATACAGAAGCATTTCTTACTTTGGGGGAAATGGCAGGGATGAGCTCACCCAAGGACTAGGTACCAGACTCATTTCAGGAAAGTCCCTTTCTTCATTGCAAGGTATCACTTTTAAGGCCACATAACAGGAGAGGGTTGGGTTAGCAGGACACTGGGTCAGTCCTGGCACAGCTGTGTTCACTTTGTGAAGGTCACTTTTCCCTCTTGCCTGGCCACAGCAGCAGATAAGCCCTGGGTGGGTGTAACTGGTGGAGTTATGCCTGGCAGGCAGTAGATCTGTGTTTCTCAGAGCAAACAAGCAGCAGCTCTATTTTTGATATATTTGCAACGATGCCTGCAGGGAGGATGCTCTCAGAAATCAAATCCAACTTAATTACAAGCTCCTCAGATGGGATGAAAGGTGGGGAAGTGCTAAGCTTGGTGCTGCCTTTTGAATAAGTGAGAAAGGCAAATGAAAGAAGAAAGAGAAAGCACAGCACAAATTCTATAAATGCTAAGTAGATTTCTTCCTGGAGAACATCTGTGTCTCACGTTAATACATTTCCTTGTATGTTTTCTTAGACCATCACAAAGAGAGACAACATTATGATCATGTCTCATAAACTGATTCCTATTTTTCACTAGGAAATCATTTATTAACAGCAGTACATTTCCAAGGAGGGGGACAGCTTTTTCATTCAGAACTACAGCCTGCAAACCTCCCTTATCTACAAAACTCCATAGCCTCTCAGTGACTTGCTAGTCATCATGATAGATTGGCTACCATCAGCAATCCCATGAAAAATGAGCCCTGCATCCATTGGAAGGACAACAGTGGTGTTTAGAATTGCATCTTGGGATTTCTTGACTGTTAAAATTTCTCCCAATACTGTAAGCAAAAACATAACATTGATGAAAGAACAAGTAGCCAGGATCCTTTCTATATGCCACAAACACTGCAAATGGAACCCTAGATGGGCTCTGGGGAGGTATCAGTTCTAGTTTTTCATTGTTCCATCTGGTAGAATTCTGAAACAGTAAGTAGAAGTTGGTTGCTTCATTTACAAGTAATTAGATCCATCAGAAAACCCAGTGAATTGCCTCTGCCTCCCCTGTTAGCAAGTCGGCTAGGTTTCCAACCAACCACTAGAGGCTCAGCAGCACAACTCAATGCCTGGAAGTGTATTAATATCATCTAGCTTGAAAATGTTAACACAAGCTGGAAGATTAACCTCTCTGTGGTGGTTTTGATTTGCTGCTTTTTTTTTTTTCCTTTTAATTTCTCTCAGCTCAGCAGCATTGTTTCTAAGCAACACGAGAAAGCAGCAGTCTTGCAAGAAGCCATAGCCTAATTTCCCTGGCACACAAACTGAGGCAGAGACAAGAGGGAACTCCTCTTCAGAAATACCCCAAATCAGAGAGGCTCCAAAACCCCT